>JBBGZY010000287.1:0-105000 GCA_037952925.1 Lithobates clamitans | reverse complement strand
AAAACTGGAACAGGCGAGCTCTCGTCTGATCCACGTACCAACCTTATTGCACTTTTTACCCATTTCCCTGTATCATGGACCATATCAGGTTTGTCACATAAACCTATTATTGGACTGGTGACCCCAGTCTCTTTAACTACCTCTGTCTGAGCCCCAGTCAGGATTTCTGCTGTTTTCTGGTCCATGCTCGGCCCTTCCATCTCACATGGTTTGTCCACCGGTGCAGCATACGCGCCCTTCACCGACAACTGACCAGCACCACCCTGGACCATAGCCGCAGAAATGCTTCCCATCAGGCTGTTAGAAGGTGAAACCTCAGACATTTTGGACTTATTTTTAGTTTCTCCAAAGCATCTCCCATATACCATTTTTTCAGGAATTAACCCAGCAGCATACCCAGAAGCAACTTTTAACAAGAGTAATACATTTAAGAATAAACCATTCCTGTCTTGTTCTCCTTTGTTCTGTACAGCCTGCCATTTAGTGCTCCACCTAGTGGTACTCCACAGTACCAGGTCATCTGACTGTGGAGGAGACACCCCAATATAGATTGGCTGCACATCCCAAAGATTAAGCATCTCCTTTAATGCTTTGTTTACAGACCAGACCCTTAATCCCAGACCCAAGTCCTTTCTGGAGACTTTCATTACATTGGGAATGCAGACAGACTCATTTGCTGAGACTTGAGAAGTTGCAATTGTCAAACAAACATCCTCCCAGCTGGAGGTAACCACAGCCTGGTGCTCACCCAGAGCGCTTCCAGGTGCTGGACTCAAATCCAACTTCTCAGGCTCAGTATCAGTGAACTGCTCCAGAACATTACCAGTGACAACGTCACTTTGACACTCCATGTCAACCTCAGTTTTGTGGGTCACGGACAATGTCTCTGCTGTGTGTTCACCGTTATTTGGTTCATCCTGTTTATGAGGGTTAACCCCTGCAGCAGCCACTGCGCCCCCAGGTACAAGCTGTTCTGCAGTCCCTCCTGCTGGCACAGGAGAAACTTTGTCCACCTTATTTTTTTTTTTTTTTAAATTGTTTATTTAACATTTTTCATGACATTTATAATAACATCGTTGTCACATTCAGAAAAAAAAAAAAAAGGAAAACATGAGGCTTCAATACTGTCTATCGAGAATGCATGACCTTATCAGGAACCATAGGATATCTTACACTATAACTGTAAGGTTAGGAATAGCAAGTGATAAGAACCTTTGGTTATTAATTAGGCGAATCTACTGTGATTACATTACTTGTTCTATAGGAAAAGGAAATCTTGTTGACGAGAATTTGCACAAACAGAGGGGTAAGGTGTGTGTTAGCCCAAGAGATATAAAATGTTTATTGCCATAGATGTCTATCATTTCATCTTGTTTCATTTGTCGTACTATTGTCATCATAGTCGTCCCAAGGTTGCCAGATGATAGAAAATTTCTGTATGGAACCTTCCACAATGGCAGTTAGATGTTCCATTCTACGCATATCCATTAAGATGGTTAGAGTATGTGGTAGGGTGGGAGGGGAAGTGGATAGCCAAAGTTTGGGGATAGTTTTTTTAGCTGCTAGTAATACGTATGACATCAGTTTCTGTTTTGTTTTGTGAAGACCTTGATAGGGAAGACCAAGTAGATAATATATGGGATCCAGGGGGACGAGGATTCCCACCAGTTTCTCTAATAACCTTTGGATCTGCTCCCAAAGTTGCGTAACCAAAGAGCATTCCCAAAAGATATGAAAATGGGAGCCTACTTTCTTATTACATCTCCAGCATATTTGGGATATGGACGGATCCGCCGCATGTAGTCTTTCTGGAGTTTTATACCAAAACATAAGTACTTTGTAACCTATTTCTTTGTGGGAAATACATCTGGAGCTCTTGGAGATGGAGATCCAAATCTTGTCCCAGTCTAGGAGAGATATGTCATGTGGGAGAATCTGTGACCATTTTTTCATATAATAATGCGTATCTATTTTTAGGGGGTTGGCTTCATGGAGTATTCTATAGATGGTGGATATCAGTTGGGGTTCATGGGGGCCTGTAGCACATAGCATTTCGAATTGGGTAGGTTTATCTAAAGATAATGTGGGATTTTTGGTAGAAAAGAAGTGTTTGATTTGGAGGTATGAATAAAATATTGTTTTGGGTAATTGGTGTTGTTTGGTAAGGTCCTCGAAGGATAGTAAGTGTCTTGTGGCCGGATTGACTAGTTGTCGTAGTTGAAAAATCCCGGCCTTAGTCCAGGGCATCATACGTTCATAGGACAGACTGTCTGGGATGTCTGGATTAAAAAGGATATTAGTAAGAGGTGAACTTGTGGATGTTAGTGAGTATTTAGCGGAGCATTTCTTCCATATTGCCAGTGTAAAGAGCATTGGGGCCAGGCATAGAGTTCTCAGCTGGGGCATGTATTTGGTCGTGGACGGCCAGAGCATATAGCACGGATGTACTGGGGCTGTTATGCTCATTTCTATGTCCGCCCATCTGTTTGGGGCAGTTCTGTTGGTCCATGAGGTAAGGGCCCTTAAGTGAGAAGCATAGTAGTATTTGATGAAGTCAGGGGCACCTAGGCCCCCTTTAAGCTTACGTGCCATGACCACTGAGCCCGCTACCCTATGTGAGGCGTTGTTCCATATAAAACGGAGGCTTCTTCTTTGAAGCGTTTTCAACTGAGACATTGGTATTGCCACTGGGAGTGTCTCGAATAAGTACAGTAGTTTAGGAAGGATAGACATTTTTAGAATATTTATACGTCCCAGGAGAGAGATGGGCAGAGCGGTCCAGTGATTCAATAGGCGGTTAATTTCTTGGAATAGGGGGGGGAAATTCGCCTGATATAGTGAGGAGTATGATGCTGTAATCCGGACACCTAAGTATTTTAAGGATGTGGAGCTCCAGTGATAGTTGTAGTTCTGTTTAAGGGTGTTCAGATTAGTTGGTATGATATTTATGGGGAGAGCTTCTGTTTTGGTGGTGTTAATTTTAAACCCAGAGATTTCACTGAAAGTGTTTAAAATTTTATGTAACGAGGGTAGGGACGTGTGTGGTTGAGTAAGTGTTAGAAGGATATCATCTGCAAAAAGGGATAATTTATATTCTAACTGACGTAAGCGTACTCCTGTAATGGAGGGACTTTCGCGGATTGTTGTGGCTAGGGGTTCTAAGCTAAGTATAAAGAGTAGGGGTGACAAAGGGCACCCTTGTCTAGTACCATTGCTGAGGGGGAATGTGGGAGATAAGTAGGATGCAAGTTGTACTTGGGAGGTAGGGTATGAGTATAGGGATCTAAGGGCCTGTATAAAGGGACCTGAGAAACCATATTTGGACAGGATCGCAAACATGAAAGGCCAGCTAAGGCGATCAAATGCTTTCTGTGCATCTAAGCTAAGTATTACTGCCGGGGTTTTAGTTCTAGTTAGTAAGTCGACGAGATCTATGGTGCGTCTGGTGTTGTCCCCTGCATGTCTCAGGGGGACAAATCCTACCTGATCTCTATTTATCAAAGATGGTAGAATTTTGGAGAGTCTGTTTGCCAGGATTTTGGTGAAGATTTTATAGTCGGAATTTAGTAGGGCTATAGGACGATAGTTGTCAGGGACAGCAGGATCTTTATCTGGTTTTGGTATGACTATGATATGGGCATGAAGAAATTGGGGGTGGGGTATTGTACCTTTTAGCAAGGAGGCATACAAATTTAGCATATGTGGAGATAGGATAGGAAGGAAGGTTTTGTAGTAAGAGTAGGGGAGTCCATCTGGGCCTGGGGATTTATGTAAAGGGAGCAGTTTAGTCACTTCGGTTAATTCTTCAGTGGTAATGGGAGCATTTAATGAGGAGCACTGGTCTGATGATATTTGTGGGAGCTTCAAAGATGAGATAAAAGAATCAAATTTCTCTTGTGTGAATTGGGTATGTGGGTCAGAGTTTAAACAGTTATATAATTTGTTGTAAAAATCTCCAAAGACCCTAGACATGGATTGGGGACAGTAGGTGGGAGTTCCATCCAGTTGTGTTAAATGATCAGGGATAGAGAGACTCGGACGTGGCTTCAGTTTGTTCACTAGCATTCTGTGGGGTTTGTCAGCATATTCATAAAATTTTTGCCTCGACCATAGGATGGCCTTGGATATTTTATTCATGTCTAAGGACTTAATTTTGTTACGGATATTTATCACCTCCCTTAAACGGGCAGTTGTGGGGGCTCGAAGCAAGTGCACCTCGGCTGAACGCAGCTGGGTCAGTAGTTCAGATTTTTGTTGGAGCGAGTCACGCTTCCTATGCGATCCAGCAGAGATGCACTCACCCCTGAAGAAGGCCTTGTGGGCCTCCCACATTATGGAAGTATCTGAGACAGAGCCTTCATTAAACTTGAAGTATTCAATCAATTTTGATTGGAGACGTTGTTTGGTGACTTCATCTTTCAGGAGAGATTCATTAAGTCTCCAGTGACATGTCTTGGGAGATGCTACATGTAGGGATATGTCTAAAGTTATGGGTGCATGGTCAGACCATGTAATTGGGCCAATTTCAGAGGCTACTAAGTGAGATAGTAAGGGTGCGGAGAGTAGGAAATAATCAAGGCGAGAGTATCCTTTGTGTGGGGGGGAGTAGAAGGTGAATTGTTTACCGGTGGGATGTTTCACTCTCCAAGAGTCAAACAGGTTGTGGGTGCGAATTAATTTGCGGAAAGAGGTAGATAACCTATAGGCTTGGGTTGGGGGAGTGTTTTGAAAAAGATTTAGTCTATCTTTGTTGGCAGACATACACATGTTAAAATCTCCTCCTATAATCGTGAATGGGTGAGGGGAGTTTTGTACCTCCTCAAGGACTTTAGTGAGAAATCCTATCTGTCCAGAATTGGGTGTATATATGTTAACTAGCTTGAGTTTTGTTTGCAAATGGACACAGTTCAGGATGACAAATCGTCCCTGGGGGTCTAATTTGGAGTCGATTACTCTTATAGGGCATGAGTTCTTGAGCAAAATTGCTACTCCTGCTTTCCCAGATGGGTCAGAGGCTACAAATGTGTTGGGAAATAATTTAGAAGTGAACTTAAAGGAGCCACCCGTTCGGAAGTGTGTCTCCTGAACCATGACCACATCAGCTCCAGAGGCTCTGAATTCCTTCAAGGCCAACCAGCGTTTGTGAATGGAGTTCAGACCCTTCACGTTACATGAGAAGACCTTCAGAGCCATAAGGAGGACAAGCAATTTACAGCTAGTGAAATCTTAGTAATAAGTAACAGCCTGTTTAACCAGTGTAAATTAGTTAGTAAAATCTTTGCACATTTCTCAATTAGCATGTAGACAGTGAGCAAATATACAATAACAAAATAACCAGAAGATGTTAAGTATATATTCAGGCCAAAAAAGGGCCTAGGTTTGAAAAAAGGAAAAAAGAGGAAAAGAAAAATATGAACTATAAAAAAAGGTCCAAAAAATAACAATAATAATAATAAAAATAAAAAAAAAACATTTTGTAAGCCTGAAGGTGTAAAAATCTTCAGGGGGTCTTGGCTAGCAGCCATAGACTTGTAGAGGAGCATGTCGGTCAGCGACAAGGGCGGGACGGTACCCGCTCCCTCCAAAAGGAAAAGAAAATTGTGTACGCAAGCTTTAAACTTTAAATTCTGGGGGAGAGTAAAAGAAAATCAAAGAGAGAGATGGGGTCTTCTCGGCCGAGAAATGGAAGTCCAAGACTTGAACAGTTGCCGTTAACCTAGGCCATCAAGGACTGAAATGGGGAAGTCTCTCTCTGCGGATACCAGGATAGTGTCGCTATCAAACCCTCGAGGTGTCGAGGAAGACGGCAGCCAAAAAAGGAGTGAAATGTTGAGGAGCTGTTTCTCCTTGTGTGGAATAAATTCAGGTAGGTAGTCTAGCTGAGGCCGGACGTTGGGGAGTGGAAAGGTTTCTTTGACGTCTCCGACGAACCGGGGTCCAAATCGTTGTAAGTGGTTGAAGAGGGCCGGGGGTCGTGTTTAGTGGTGGCGGGGGAAGTTCCTCTTCAGGGATGGGCGGCAGTCCCAAGTTACGGACAAAGGCCTCACACTCGTGTAAGGCTCTCATTGAATATTGAGTGCCATCTCTCGAGGCTGAGAGGCGAAAGGGGAAACCCCATCTGTAGGCGACTTGATGTTGTTGTAGGTGCATGGTCACTGGCCGTAAGTCGCGTCTTTTGGCGAGAGTGATGGGAGATAGGTCACTAAATATTTGGAGTTTAGCGCCTTTATATTCAATGCGATGTTTATTTCGAGTGGCCGTCATGAGAGCTTCTTTGCTTTCGTAGTAGTGGAGGCGAGCGATTACATCTCTCGGGTTGGTGCCAGGGGGTGGTTTCGGAGCTAGGGATCTATGGGCCCTATCTAGCCTCCAATCTATATCCGGAATGTGTGGAGCCATAGCGACAAACAGTCCTAGGAGATAGGGACGTATTTCTTTGTCAGGGATTGTTTCCGGAATTCCACGTATTCTCACATTTTGACGTCTTTCCCTGTTCTCAAGGTCCTCCTGCTGTGATTGGACCTGAAAAATGCTTTGTTTGAGTGTCACGTTGTCTTCTTCAAGCACGTGTACGTATTTCACCAGTTCGTCAAATTTGGATTCTAAGGTATCTGTTCGATCACCAAGTTGATCGATTTCCCCTCGTAACTCCTGGGCCAGTTTCCCTACTGCTACTGTAAAGTTACGAGTCAGGTCCTGTAGCAGGGACTGTAGCTTTGAGTCCAGCACCGCAACTGTAACTGTGACTGAGTTGTCTGGGAATGGGGGGGTAGATATGGAAGTACCTGTAGATGATGCTGGATGATCAGCAAGGAGGTCTTCAGTATGTTCTTCTGTTTCTCTGTAGTTGCTGTGTGAAGTCTCCCTTCTCTGTTGTTGTGCAAAGGAGGGTGTCTCCTGGGATAAGGGGCTGTGTACAGAGCGATCCGGTGCGGTGGCCACTGCATCTGCTGTTCGCTCTGCGGCGAGCACTGTAGCCGTCTGGTTACTTGAGGCCGGGGATTGCGGCCTATACAGGAACCGCTCCATGTTTTGAGCCGGCCGGGAGGTCGGAGGCGGGACAAACCCCTGGTATCCGTGTCGCTGGGATCCTATTTTCCCCATGAGGTGCCCGGGGTATTCCGGGGTCTTTTCCAGTGGATCCTGGATCTATTAATGCTAGTGTTGTGGAGCAGGATCCGGGGATGGAAGGAGCGGGTCCGGAGCTTCTCTAATGAGCGTCCATCATCATCGCCGGCTGCGTATGCGCCGAGATTATTTAAGCTGGATCTTTTTCATATGTGGTAGCAAGCTTCATCTGGATCTTCAAATCCCCCTGTTTGCACCTCCCCTCCTCCCCATCATTTTACTGGGAGAGAGGAGATAATATTCACTGTGTGAGCCTGTGCAGCCTAAGGGGTGAGATGGGTGACACTGGGAGCAGATTGGAGTCCCAATATGGCCGCCGGCTTCCAGAGGTAGGCCGAAGCCGCGGACTATCCTGAAGGACGGCCGCCGGGGATGTGTATACGGCCGCCCCGGGTCTCCAGAACTCCCCCGGGGATGTGGGAACAGAGGATCAGGTAGGCCTTTGTCTCCTGGGGACCCGGTTGTAAGGGATATTGCAGGATGTCTTACTCACAGTGTTCCGGGAGTGCGTCCGTAATCCAGGCCGCGGTCCGCGTCTGATTGATAGGCCGCAATTCGCTCAGATCGGCCACCGGACGGAACCCCGCGGCCCCTCCGTGTCCACAATGTAATCCGCCTGTCCTCTGCAGGAGGATCTCCGGTCAGGGAACTACACCAGAGCTCGTCCGTATCCCCCAATCTAAGTCACTGAGGAGCGGGGTGCTTTGGGTGCAGAGCAGGCCTCAAGATGGCGGTGAGTGTCCGGGGCTCGAAGCTGAACGTAGGCCCGATATAATATGCTGTGGCCTAAGTGAGCAGAGACTCCTCGGGGATTGCAGCTGAGGATGTCAGGTAGCTCCTGATGTTAAAAAGGAGCTGCAAAGGGGTATAGAAAGGTAAGGATGGCTGTGGATCCTAATTGCCAAGACGGAGCACAGCTTCAACACGTCCACTCTGTTAAACGTCCGGACACGCCCCCTGTCCACCTTATTTTTGTGCATAAAAACCTTATCTATAAGGGAGATAAGATTTTTACCCCAACTATCCCAATCTATTGTATGTGCACTCCCTTCAGCGGTACTCCTCAGCACTGGTCCATCCGCCCAAGGAGACACATAAGAACAGACTGGCTTAGCTGCAGATTCATTACCCAAATTACAAATCATGTCAGATTGTGGTAACACATGTTTTAACACAGAAGGTTGCAATACTCCATATTCACCACCTTGCTCGGCTGGTGCTTCATAAACCTCACACACCTTTGCATTTTTCACAGGTTGTGTTAACCCACCATTTACCTGCACATTTTTAGTACTATCAGCTTGTACTAACACATTACCATTACAAGGTACAGTTCCACACTGTCCCACCAGAGTGACATCACAGTTGTCCAGGGCATCCTCCGGCTCCAATAAATGAAGTTCCCTGGAGATGTCTAGGGACAACTGTGCTGTCTTACTACCAGTTGCTATGGGCAATGGCCCATTTTTGACTACAGCTTTTGCTCTACAAGAACCTGGGGGTTTCCCAACAGCAATACATTTTCCATAATCATCAACATTGACAGCATTTGCACCTCTTGCAGGCTGTCCTAGCCCACCGCCAACTTGAGACTGGCAGACATTAGACACATCACTATTTTCCTCTTGAGATGCACACACAGGTGCAGGTTTGACTTTAACCCCTGCCTCCCCACTGCACAGGGTACTGCACAGGGACAAGTCACCCTCAAGAACACATTCAGTGGCCCCACTAACTGGGGTCACTCTCACATCATCAGGGACAGTCTTGTAACGAGTCCTTTTATACCGGAAATCAGCAGTTCCAGCCATCATTTCATTAAAGACAGTCTTACCCACCGCAGTAGTTGGGGTCACCATCTTCATTTGAGTACGTTGTCTTATGAACCAATCCTCTGCTGCACTTTTACTGGCCAACTCCCCCTGGTGGCCACGGGATGAAACTACAGCATGCATCTCCCACTGTTTAGCACCACCTGCTGACACAACAGGAAACTCCTTCTTGTTGCTAGGGGTGACTGCAAACATATTTTCACAGGAATCTGGGCCCACAGATAAAGACTTTTTCTCAGCAATATTATCTCCAGCTGAATTCCAGAACCTAGGACAAGAAAACATGCCACGCCCCAGCTGGCCACATTCCAGGCATGGTACTGGACGATTTTTGTCCAGAGCGCTTCTCTCCTGGTGATTCCCAGCTAGCTGTAATGCACAAGCCTCTTTGCGGGGATGCTGAGCCAAATCTCCTCTGCAGCTCCTCCTGTCCGGCACCACTTTCACTCTTGTCGCCATGGGAGATCGCACTCTCCCAGCAGAACTTTGCTGGTTCTCTCCAACATGATGTATCGGCTTCTCCTAAAGCCACTTGCCATGATCCTGGTTAGACATACCCCATGGTACACAGACAGCCTGACTGGCTTCCTCTGTATTGCTATGGCCAACCACTCTTGGTCTCAGCCTTTGATCAGCCTTTCTCTTTGTAAATAGCATGGGCTTCTCTCTGCTGGATCCTGACACATTGACATTTTTCACAATAGCTACTGTTTTAACTGCAGCAGCGTTGCCAGTGGCAACAACACCCCTCTTCCAGTTATGGACATCCAACCGCTCTCCCCTTACACTGAGGGTTGGCTTTCTTTCCTCTGTAGCTTGGTCCAGTGCTGCCAGGTGCCACTTGCACCAGTCCACAGCCGATTCAAACACTGGTGGACTTTCCATACTTGCAGTCTCTCCACTGCACTTTTGCGGCCTCCAGCAAAAAATTAAGCACTGTCACTTTAGAGCAAGTTGCTTTTTACTTCATGCAAGCTTTCCTCACCTGCACAGTGCACACACAGATTGTGCTGTCTCATGCACACAAACACAGTTCATAGCAGAAAAAAAAATTTGACTTTTCTTTCGCAGGTACACCACCTGCAACACGCAATACCTTTTGCCTGGCTGCACTTCCACACACAGCCAATAGTTACTGACTTGAACTCACTGTGGAGCAAGGACCCGGATTTCACCGTCTGTTGCCCGCATTCTCCACCACTTGTAACATCGGGGGTTGGTTTAGCTTAAAGGTAGAGCTTACCAGTGAGCTGAGACCACGCCAGATACGCAGTTTTAAGGGCTTGTAGGCCCACTTTTATTAAAGAAAGAAAATGTCCGATAGAAGAGTTGCCCATACAGGGGTTTCAGCTTTCCACAGCAACAATGTAAGTTCAATCAAAAATACCAAGCCACTTATGCTTCAGCCCTCTCGGCTCTATAACAGAGTTCCTTTAAACCCAGTACCTCAGCACTCTTTTCCAGCCCACAGGCTTGGACCCTCTGTCTACTCTGACAGACCTGTGCAGACATGCACACTTCTCCCTTGCTTGCCTGGACTCCTCGGGAGGTTGGAGCCCAGAACTATGGTCAGGTGTCTACAAAAAGCCCAACACACACCTGACCAGTCAATATGCTGGTGGATCTCAAAATCTGGAGAAAGTTGCGAAAGCAGTTTTCTCCAGTCCACATTTATGCTCTGAAGCCTTGCCCCAAGCAAATGTGCATACCCAGTGTCCCCCAAACTATCAATTTTACCTTGACAGCATCTTCTACTGTCACAATATATATATATATATATATATATATATATATATATATATATATATATATATATATCCCAGCTTAGTGCAGCTACATCTCACTGCAGGCCATTAGTATGTCTAGAAGGCAAACAAGGAGAGGCAGACAGTCACAAGCCAATAAAAGAGGGAAAGCAGGCTCTGTGTCTAGAGGCTACAGTGCTGGTCGTGGACACGGTGCATCCTCATCAGCACATGGCCGTGGGACACGCTTGGCCTTTTTTTCAGCAGCTGGCCATGTTAAGCCGCAACATGCGGAAGACTTGGTCGAGTGGATGACCAAGCCGTCATCATCCTCCTCATCCTCTCTCACCCATGCTCAGGGTACTTTGTCTGGCAAAGCAGCTGCCAATGCGGCCTCTTCCCTCGGCTCAATGGCATCAGTGACTCCTTCTGTAGCCCCACCAGGTCCTCCTGAGGAGCCCCTCGAACTGTTTGACTACAGTGTTGGGTACATGCTCCAGTAGAATGCCCAGCATTTAAAAGTCTCTGATGATGATACTGAGCTAGATGAAGGCAGTAACGTGAGCATGGACAGAAGGAGTGACCAAGAAGGACAGCAATCTGGCAGCCATGTTCCACCTGCTGCAGCATACTGCCAGGTTTGCTCCAGTGATGAGGAGGCAGGGGATGGTGAGGTCACTGACTCAACGTGGGCTCCTGATAGGAGAGAGGAGGAGGAGTGGGAGGAGGCACATCACCGATGAGGCAGGATGCCCTCCAGGGGCCAGCCTAAGGGCAGCACACTGACTGCATCACACCTCAGAGCTGTGCATGTGCAGGGCGCTGCTGTCTCTGCGCGTTATTCCAAAAGTTCTTTGGTGTGGGCCTTTTTTGAGATGAGTGCATCGGATGGCACTGCTGCTATTTGCAACATATGCCTTAAGCATACCTCGCATGGCCAAAACATTTCCTGTTTGGCAACACATGCTTGACCAGACATATGTTGACCTGCCATGCAGTTCATTGGCAAGCGTACCTAAAAGACCCACACCAAAAAACAAAGAGGACCTCTTCTTGCTCCTCATTAGCTGGGATCTACAACCCCACTATACCTTCAGTCCTCTCTGAGACCTGCACTGAGAGGAATAAAGGTGTAGAATTAGGTGTGTCACAGCCAAGTACTTGTGGGCAATCTGCTATCTGTACACCATCGGATTGTACCAGGCAAATTTCCCTGCCCCAGCTGCTGCACCGCAAAAAGAAGTTCGCTCCCAGCCATCCACATGCCTAGTGGTTGAATGCTAGCTTGGCAAAATTGCTAGCACTTCAACTGCTACCTTTTCAGTTGGTAGACTCTGCCCTCTTCCGTGAGTTTGTGGAATGTGCGGTTCCTCAGTGGCAGGTTCCCAAATGCCACTTTTTCTCACGGAAGGCGATTCCAGCTCTCTACCTTCATGTGGAAGGCAATGTCTTGGCCTCAATGGACAGGGCGGTCAGCGGTAAGGTGCATATTACCGCTGACTCATGGTCCAGCAGGCATGGACAGGGAGGTTACTTAAGTTTCACGGCGCATTGGGTGACTCTTCTGGCAGCTGGGAAGGATGCAGGACAAGGTGCAGTAGTGTTGGAGGTTGTTCCACCACCAAGCCTCCAAAATGCCACTACTAGTGATTCTAACACACCTCTCTCCTCCACCCCCTCCTCTTCTTCTTCCTCCATGGCCTCTTCCTGTGCTTTGTCCTCAGAACCAGCGGTGCTCCGTAGGCGTTCAAGGGGCTACGCAAGTACGCAGGCCAAAATATGCCATGCGATGCTTGAGCTGGTGTGCTTGGGGGACAGGAGCCACACTGGGGCAGAGGTTCTGTCAGCCCTGCAGGGGCAGGTTCAGAGATGGTTGACGCCACACCAACTTAAGGCAGAAATGGTGGTTTGTGACAATGGCACCAACCTCCTCTGACAGGGACAACTGACCCATGGGCCCTGTTTGGCTCACATCCTTAACTTGGTGGTGCAGAGGTTCTTGGGCAGGTACCCGGGCTTACAGGATGTCCTGGGGCAGGCCAGGAAAGTCTGTGTACATTTCCGCCGGTCATCTAATGCCAGTGCTCGGCTGGCAGACCTCCAAAAGGAATTTAACCTGCCCAAGAACCACCTAATTGGTGACATGCCCACCAGGTGGAACTCAACGTTGGCCATGCTGCAGCGGCTGCACACGCAGCAGAGGGCCATCAATGAGTACCTGTGCGACTATGGCACCAGGACAGGGTCAGGGGAGCTTGTTTTTTTTTCCCCCCGCCAGTGGGCCATTAACAGGGATGCATGCACTGTCCTGTCACCATTTGAGGAGGCCACGAGGATGGTGAGCAGTGACAGTGCATGCATCAGTGACACTGTCCCCCTTGTCCACCTGTTGAAGCACACGTTGCGTGGAATAATGGACAGGGCACTTGAGGCAGAACAGAGGCAGGAAGAGAAGGACTTCCTTAGCTCTCAAGGCCCCCTTTATCCAGACAGTGCCCCCCGAATACACAGGAAGAGGACGAGGAGGAGGAGGATTGTGTCAGTATGGAGGTGGAGCCTGGCACTCAGTATCAGCAGCAGTCTTTAAGGGATCATTTACAGTCCCAAGAAACACATGGACTTGTACGTGGCTGGGAGGAGGTGGCTGCGGATCATGTCGTCCTTAGTGACCCAGAGGACTCCAAGCCGAATGCCTCAGCAAACCTACGCTGCATGGCCTCCCTGATCCTGCAAAGCCTGCGGAAGGATCCTCGTATTTGTGGTATCAAGGAGAAGGAACAATACTGGCTGGCAACCCTCCTTGATCCACGTTACAAGGGTAAGGTTGCGGACCTTATCTTGCCATTGCAGAGGGCGCAGAGGATGAAACATCTTCGGGAGGCCTTGCAGAAAGGTCTGTGCAACGCGTTCCCAGAGACTGGGAGGTTACAAACTCCTGTTTCTGGACAATGTGTTGCTGAGGCTTCAGTCAGTCAAAGAAGGAGCAGGGAAGAAGGTGGCCGTCTGATCGATGCATTCAGACAATTTTTTAGTCCGCACCCCCAAGGTATGATTGGTTCCAGCAACCATCGCCAGCGTCTGTTTTACATGGTGCAGGAATACCTAGGGGCAAGATCTGACTTGGACACCTTTCCCACCGAAAATCCTCTGGGTTACTGGGTCTTAAGGATGGATCACTGGCCAGAGCTTGCACAGTATGCAATTGAGCTACTGGCCTGTCCTGCATCCAGCGTTCTTTCGGAACGCACATTCAGTGCTGCTGGAGGCTTTGTAACCGATCACAGGGTGTGTCTGTCCACCGACTCGGTCGATCGACTGACCTTCATAAAAATGAATCAGTCTTGGATCACCACCAGCTACCAAGCACCTGATGCTGATGTAACCGAATAATTTTTTTTGAAATGTCAGATCCCTTCAAAGACTGCCTATGCTGATGCTGAGTGACTTTCCTGTTAAGTTGAGTAATTATCCTCTTCCTCCTTAATGATCATGCTGATAGCTTGTAAGAACATTTTTGGTTCTGGGCACCAGCACCAGTGCCTAAGGCCCAATTGTTCAGCCCCTGTTTATCAGGGGCATGTAATTACAATTTTTGCTGCAATTCTTTGCAGCAGGGCTAGTTCCTGCACTCCAACTAGAGTTTCTGTCAGGGATTGCAGTGTTGTGGCACCAGCACCAGTGCCTAAGGCCCAATTTTTCAGCCCCTGTTTAACAGGGATGTGTAATTACAATTTTTGATGCAATTCTTTGCAGCAGGGCTAGTTCCTGCGCTCCAACTAGAGTATCTGTGAGGGGTTGCAGTGTTGTGGCACCAGCACCAGTGCCTAAGGCCCAATTTTTCAGCCCCTGTTCAACAGGCACATGTAATTAGAATTCTTGATCTAATATTTCACAGCAGGACCAGTTTCTGCACCCACCAAGAGTAACTGGGAGGACTTACAATGTTGTGGCACCAGTACCACCACCACCACCAAAGGCCCAATTTTTCTGCCCCTGTTCAACAGGGGCATGTAATTACAATTCTTGATCTAATATTTCACAGCAGGGCCCTGTGGGGGCTTACAGTGTTGTGACCACAACAACACCTAAGGCCCAAATTTTTGCTGAGTATATAGGGCAGGCCCCTACTTTCAAACATCCAACTTACAAACGACTCCTACTTGCAAACGGAAGGAGACAACAGGAAGTGAGATGAAATCTACCCCTAGGAAGGGAAATTCCATATGAAATTAATATGAGAAAAACTTTTCACCTTCACACTGATGCTTTATCACCAATCCTTATTTCACTAAAAACCCCAAATTTTCAAAAAAACATTTGTCATTGGGACAAAAAGTGAGGTGAAATCTTCTGAAGAGGAGCAAAGACAGCAAAACAAATGTCACAAGGGTGATAACCCTTCCCTATGTTTTCCAAAAAAGCTTAAAATAGATTTTTTGGCTGGAGCTAAACACGTTAAAAATGTACCAGTTCAAAATTACAAACAGATTCTACTTAACAACAAACCTACAGTCCCTGTCTTGTTTGCACTGCCTGGATACTGCTGTTCAGAGTATATAGGGCCTGGGGATCCCACACCTTTCCTTTTTTAAATTGGGTGCGGGGTTCCCCTTAATATCCATACAAGACCCAAAGGGCCTGGTAATGGACTGGGGGGTACCCATGCCATTTGTCTCACTGATTTTCATCCATATTGCCAGGACCCGACATTACATTAAAGCTGCATGCATTTTTTTTTTGTATTTTGTATTCTGTTCTTTACCTTACAGACTGTTTTCTCCCTCACCCAGATACTCGATCTTCATACCTCTTCACCACCCAGTGCTTAAAGGTGCTCCGCAGCCTGAATCATACACCTAGTGCCAGGGTACATTGCAGAATGACTGCTGCCATTAACCAGTGAAATCTCTACCGGGTCTCCTTCTGGTGCTCCCAAGGTTGATACCCTGCAAGATGCAGTTTAAGATTTCTTCTTTAAACGTTAAAGGCTTAAACAGTCCCACTAAACGTCATATGGTATGGAAAGAGGCTCAAAGGCTCAACTGTGACATTTTCTGTTTACAGGAGACACATTTTGCTTCACAGAAACCTCCTGTCTTCCACCACAAGAAGTTTCCCCATGTGTATCAAGTTATGCTTCCTCCAAGAAAAGGGGAGTTCTTATTGCAGTTAAGCACTCTGTTGCATTCACGTTGATCTCGCAGGTATCGGATCCACAGGGACGTTACTTAATTCTAATATGTCAAATAAACAATGTGCTATACTCTATTATCAATGTCTACCTACCAAATGTCAGACCAATTTCTTCACTAAGAAAAATTTGGAAGAAGGTGCAACCTATCTGCCAGGGGCATGTCATGCTGTGCGGTGACCTCAATGCCATTGTAAATCGTCAGATGGACACTTCTATTTCCTCTCCGAGTCGGTCCCATAGAGCTACCCTGTCAAATTTCATGACTCCTCCTCTTTATTCGATGTATGGCGATGTCAACACGCCACAGAAAAGGATTTTCACTTTTTTTTCTCATGCCCACAAAACCTATACCCGCATTGACTTTTTTCTAACAGATAAGTTTCTTTTACAGAACATACAGAGGTCGGAAATAGGTAACATTACGTGGTCAGACCACGCATCGGTGTCTATCAAGGTTGGGGAGGGGGGGCTGGGGACGAGGGCAAATAGATGGCGCAACGATGCTGTGCTGTTGGCTCGCCCTGAGCACAAGCATCAGATGCAACAAGCGCTACGAGAATTTTTCGATCTGAATGTTTCATCCACAGAAGACCCCTTCACACTGTGGAATGCCCACATGGCATTCATACATGGTATTTTAATGCAGCAGAGCTCCAGAGCTAGGAGGCTTAGGACACAGCGGCTAAATGATACACTAACCTCTATAAAATATTTAGAACAATCCCATAAACAAAACCCCTTACCTCATACTCTAACGCAACTTAATCAAGCAAGACTGGACCTTAGAAACATCCTACTGAGTCAGCACCACACACAGGTAAAATCACTAAAGGCAAATTTTTACATCCATGGCAATAAAGCGGGTTAACTGCTAGCCCACCAACTCAGAGATAGAACGTTTAAACAAAAATTGCCTTACATCTACCACCCCCACACAGGTGAGAAATTATTAAACCCACAAGATATGGCAGACGCCTTCAGCGCCTATTATAGCTCATTGTATAACTTAAAGAACCAAGATGGTACCCCACAACCCACGCCAGATCTAATAGATGAGTTTTTGAACTCAATAACCCTGCCTTCATTGTCCTTAGAAGATAGGTCAATTCTGAACCAGCCTTTCACACAAAGAGAAATTCTTAAAGCTATTCAAACACTCCCACATGACAAGGCCCCTGGACCGGACGGATTTACATCCGAATACTATCATTTGTTTCACCATATTTTATCTAAATACTTGGAGGAGGTGTTCAACGCCCCTGTGTCCAGGGATTCCTTCCTGGCAGAAATGTTGACTGCAAATATAATCACTCTACCAAAACCGGGCAAGGACTCTGCACATGTACAAAACTTTAGGCCTATATCGTTATTGAACGTTGACCTAAAGATCTATGTCAAACTTATATCCACCAGACTGCAGTCCTTCGTACCTACCCTTGTAAAGCCGGACCAGGTGGGTTTTGTGCAGGGCCGCCAGGCCCCGGATGCCACAAGGCGGGTCATAGGTCTCATGCACAAGGCTGAATTCTTTGATAGGGTCCATTGGGGGTACCTGTCCAGGGTACTGGAGAAGTTTGGTATCCGAGGTGAGATTTTTTCAGCCATTACAGCTTTATATACAGTCCCCTTAGCATATGTATATGCAAAAGGTCTATTTTCTAAAAACTTCACATCTCAATGGCACGAGACAGGGCTGCCCCCTGTCTCCACTCATTTTTGCATTGATAATGGAACCCCTGGCGGAGAGAATTAGGTCCCATATTGATATCAAAGGTATATCGGCAGGAGGGGAACCACACCCAATAACACTTTTTGCAGATGACATTATATTGACATTAGATGATCCAGCACGATCACTATCAGCTGTTCACCAGGTCCTAAACAAATTCAACGCAATCTCCTTCTATAAAGTAAACAAATCCAAATCAAATATTCTAGGAATAAATATTGATAATTATCTGAAGAGCACTTTTTTTTTTTAACAAGAAAATCTGAAGAGCACTTTACAATCCCAGTTCTCTTACCCTTGGGCTTCCAACTCATTGTCAAGTCAATTACAAGTTTACAAGAGTGGTAGATATATCTAATAATTTATTAGATGGTTATAAAATTTTTGAAGTCTACAATACACTTAACTATGTATCCCACTTCCTCTGAACATAGAGCTAACTCAAAGTTTTGGAAGTTAGAAAGCTGAGGTTGGCTGTGTTGCCTCCCACCTTTAGGCACAGCTTGCTCTCGGATGGGGTGTCTGGGTGGAGGGACAATGTCCTAAATGATCGCTTAATGCGAATACCTCACTCGCTGTTCAGGTTCAGTGTGATTTATGTAGCTTCAAAGTAAATCACTCACTAAGTTTTTGCTATATGGTTTTGTGTTTAACAGGATTTGAACGTATTTCCGTTTATGTCTGTACCCCTTCCTTTTGAAAATTTAATAAAAATGTATTGAATTAAAAGGAGAAGGGCATTTGGCAAGGAGGGATGAGATGCAGGGGGATTACAAGAAGGGAGGAAAGCTGCAGACAAGGAGAAGGGTGGCTGTCAGGGAGTGGGGATGGGCCGGGAGAAAAAAGGTAGTGGACAGGAGAAGAGAAATAGGAAGGAAAAGGATGACTGAATAGGCGGAAGAAGCACAGGGAGAACGAAAGCTAAAAAACTAAAGTTCAGAGAAGAAGTATGTGTGTGTGTGGTGTGTATATTTGGATGGGGTTATGAGGTACACAAGTGACTACTTAGCAATGCTTGGAAGAGGATTGGTAATGTCAAGTGACAACTAACCTTTATTTGAAGGAGCACTGACAGAGGATTATAAGAGAACACAAATTTAAAGTAGGACTGATGGAGTGTCAGTGTATGTGTCAGGAAGGCACTAGGCTTAGTACAGCTAAAGCCTTTAGACGTCCATAGGTGACAATCTGCAGGTGCTCATCTTTCTGTGCATGACCGCGCGCAAATGTGAATGTGCATGCACATGCGATGCGTGCTCCCGTATGCACCCACTACCAATGTTGGCACCAATGGTACTATTTAAATGGCAGGCGTGCTATTAGGCAGTATTGACTCCTGTCATTGACCTGGTTTCCTTGACCTTGCTTGAACGCTTCCTGCCCTGACCTTGGCCTGTTCCTTGATTTGCTCTGTCTCCTGTTCATCTGCCTGATTCTACCTCTGCCAACCCCTGCTTATATCCTGACCATTCTCTGGCTTCCGTCTATGCCTGTATCTCTGTATTTTACCATCTGTTGCTGACCTAGCTTGTCTGACCTTGTATCCAGGTATTTTCCAGTTCTACTCTGCATGCTACCCGGTCCCTGCTGGTTCTTCTCCCGCTAAGTGCTACCATCTTGCTGCACCTGCCACCTGCCAACTGCCCATCAAGCATCTGCTGCCTGCTGTCTACCCATTCTTGGGTCTGCTGTCTCTGCTGCCATCTGCTGTTCCAGTGATCTGACCTGTCTCTGGTGACACACCTGTTACCTGCCACCTGCTGCCACAGCCGATGGCACATCTTACAGGCACTCATACCTCACCGCACTCTCTCGACTACTATAGCAGCATCAGTGGTCTCAGAGCCGGGGCTGTATGAGAGGCCTCCCTCCACATGTCAGGCTCTGACACAAGGTACTTCGCAGTTTGGGGAGTGAGGTTTGAAGGTGGTATGAGGAGGGTGGTGACAATTGTCCTGGAATGGACACCATATACATAACATCTAGAATGGAAACAATTGTAACTGAGTTACTTAAGCTAAATTACTGGAATATAAGTGAATAGGTTGGACAGACCTCACTTCGCCTACACATTTTTTCTTTTTATTAGCTACAGGAAAAAGTATAATGGTTGCTATGCATATTTACACTGTTTGCCCCGATCTACCAAATATTCCTGTATGTACAGTATAATTTTAATTGCTGAATTTGCTTTGTTATATTTGTGTTTATCTGTCCCACCTTTATATTGATCTGCACTACAATATTTTCAGTGGACAAGATTCTAAACTGATCTCATCCACAAAAGAAAAAGACATAAGGTAATGATCTATAATCAGCTGACTATAAGTTAATGCTCTGAAAAAGCTTTGTGTGACATCTCTGGGACCTGTAATAGATACAAACAAGACAATGGAACAATACCATTCATTCTGAACTATTATTCACTTTGTCACCATGGAGATGTTTTCCCAGCTATGCAGACTATTGTCTAGGTAACATTTCTGACATCCTTAAAGTGATACTAAAGGATTGTTTTTTTTTTTCTTTTAAATAACAAACATGTCATACTTACCTCCACTGAGCAGCTCATTTTGCACAGAGTGGCCCTGAACATCGATTTGTGGGGTCCCTCGGCAGCTCTTGCGGTTCATCCCCACATTATATAACCCCCTTGGAGAAGTGCTCTCCCGAGGGGGTTACCAGCATTCAGAGTCTATAGAGGCCGAATGCAGGACTCGGCCCCATCCCCGGTGCCTGCGTCATTGGGTTTGATTGACAGCAGTAGGAGCCAATGGCTGCACTGCTATCAATCTATCCAATCAAGAGGTGGGAACCCATGGAGAGAGGAATGGCGGGGATGCGCCGACGGAAATTCGGGGCTCAGGTAAGTAAAACGGGGGGGGGGCTAGGGGGCCGTTGACTGCAAGGGGATTTTTCACCTTAATGCATAAGATGCATTAAGGTGAAAAAATATCAGCCTTTACAACCCTTTTAAAGTTAGTATGTCTGAAAATATTAGTTTGCTTTAATTGGTTTACCACTTATAATTAAATTAAGTACCGTATGTTTAATAGCTAACAAATAATGTATTTTAAATAAATATGGGGATAATGTAAATTTATTGATTGCCATGATATAATTTTCTTCTGTTGTGAGAGTAAAAAAAATATTAGTTTGGAAGGCACTGTGATCCCAGCCTAAAAAAATGTCATGTTGTTTTGTTGTGCAGCTGTTAAATTACTACTTGTACATAAATGGCCAGATGGCTGCTTTCTAAGGGTGACAACCTTCCAGTGCTTATACATTCACAAAGCAGGGAACAGAGCCAATACAATTGGCCCTGTACCACATGATCACTGTGTTAAAGCACAGGGGGTTATTTACGAAAGGCAAATCCACTTTGCACTGCAAGTGCACTTGGAAGTGCAGTCGCTCTAAATCTAAGGGGTAGATCTGAAATGAGTGGAAGCTCTGCTGATTTTATCATCCAATCATGTGCAAGCTAAATTGCTGTTTTTTTATTTCCTTGCATGTCCCCTTGGATCTACAGCGACTTTACTTCCAAGTGCACTTTCAGTGCACTTTCAAGTGCACTTGCAGTGCAAAGTAGATTTTCCTTTAGTAAATAACCCCACAGTGATCACAAATTAAAACAGAGGTTGCATTTTGCAGACACCTTTCTGTTTACTCCCACACATGACTTATGCCGTGTACACACGAGCAGACTTTTCGACAGCAAAGGCCCGATGGAACAAATCTGCTGGACAATTTGATCATGTGTGGGCTTCATCGGACCTTTACTGTCGAAAAATCAGACGGACTTTAGATTTAGAACATGTTTCAAATCTTTCCGACGAACTCGAGAAGAGTCGAAAAATCTGGTTGTCTATATACTAGTCCGATGGACAAAAAAGGACGCAAGAGCAGCTATTGGCTACTGGCTATGAACTTCCTTATTCTAGTCCCTTCGTACGTCATCACGTTCAAACCGGACTTTCGAACGGACTTTAGTCCGTTTATGTGTGGGCAAGTCCGGTCCTTCGAAAGTCCGTAGTAACTCCGTCGAAAGTCCGTCAGAAAGACTGTCAGACCTTTGATGCTGAAAAGTCCGCTTGTGTGTACACGGGATTAGAGTAAAAGAGAGTTTACTGCAGTGATCAGCAGCAGATTTTTCACAGTGTCCCTGATTACGACAATACAGTTGCACCAGACCATTGTAAACAAGTCACAGGGGGTTATTTACGAAAGGTAATTCCACTTTGCACTGCAAGTGCACTTGAAAGTGCACTGAAAGTGCACTTGGAAGTGCAGTCGCTCTAAATCTAAGGGTTAAGATCTGAAATGAGTAGAAGCTCTGCTGATTTTATCATCCAATCATGTGCAAGCTAAAATGCTGTTTTTTATTTTCCTTGCATATCCCCCTCGGATCTACAGTGACTTTACTTCCAAGTGCACTTTTAAGTGCACTTGCAGTGCAAAATGGATTTGCCTTTGGTAAATAACCCCCACAGTGTCCCTGATCACTAGCCTCACCAGTGCAGTGTCACCAGATCAATCCAGTTAGTCACAGTGTCCCTGATTATTAGATCAGTCCCTTATTATACCAGTCACAGTGTTACCAGACCAGTGTTAGCCAGAAATCATGTTTTTGACTACTGCAACACAAGTGCCAATGTCAACAGAGCAGTGGAGCCAGCAAGAGTGTTCCTGATCACCTCCAGTCCCAGTGTAACCACAACAGTGTAAGACAGCAACAGTGTTCCTGGTGAATATCCATACCAGTCCCAGTGTCACCAGAGCAGTCTAAGCCAGCAACAGTGTTCCTGATTACCACCACACATTGCCGGTTTTACTAGACCATTGCAGCTAACAACAGTGTTTCTGATCACTAGCCACACCAGTGTCAGTGTCACCAGACCAGTGAAGCCAGCAACAGTGCCCCTGATTGCTAGCCTTACAAGCACAGTGCCACTAGGGCTGCCAGTACAGCAAGCAACAATGTTCCTGTCTGCTAGCCACAGTAATACCAGTATCACCAGAGCCAGTGCAAACAGCAGCAGTGTCCCATATCAAACATACCTTTCACTTGAACTAATCTTGGTGTTCTTATTGACTATGTAATGCATGACACCTGGATCAATCCTTTGCCTGTTTTCTGACCACATCTCTACCTGTTGCCTGAACTGTCCAATCCTCTGTGAACAACTGCACTCATGGAACCACAGGTACTCTTTTGTTCACCCTTTTATCATGCTACAGTACCTCTTAGCCAGTAACCATGGCATTCCTGGGGACAGCCACGTACCAGTAGGCAAGGCTTGCTTGGTTTACATGAATGGAGACTGCAATAGGTGACGCTGTACTAAGCTACAGTGGGGCAAAAAAGTATTTAGTCAGCCATCAAATGTGCAAGTTCTCCCACTTAACCAGTTCCTGACCAGCGCGCGCCGATGTACGTCGGCAGAATGGCACAGCTGGGCAAATGGGCATATCCGCACGTCCCTTTGAATTTGCCACCATGCCATTGCGTGCACGCGGCCGGTGGCGCACGCGCGCACCGGACGGGAGCTCAGTGAGTCGGGCCGCGATCACCTCACGGAGAGAAGAAAATATTGCAGCGCACACATGCAAAAAAGACATTTACCTCAAGCAAGGCTAGTTTAAAACACTTAAGCATTTCTAGAAAAACATTTTCAAAAAATATGGGGATTTGGTCACACCATATTGCTATATGGTGCTAACCTTACGGAGAGGACGAATGGGGAGATGCTAATGTAAACAAGCATGACCCCGTTCTGCCTAGTGAAAGTGTCACTGATCTCTGCTCCCTGTGATCGGGAGCACAGATCAGTGAAGTGTCACACGTAGCCACGCCCCCACAGTTAATAACACTCCCCAGGACATACTTAACCCCTCCCTAGCCCCCTAGTGGTTAACCCCTTCACTGCCAGTGTCATTTACACAGGAATCAGTTCATTTGTATAGCATTGATTGCTGTATAAATGACAATGATCCCAAAAATGTGTCAAAAATGTCCAATGTGTCTGCCATAATGTTGCAGTCATGATAAAAATTGCTGATCGCACTAGTAAAAAAAAATAATAATAAAAATGCCATAAAACTATCCCCTATTTTGTAAAGCTATAACTTTTGCGCAAACCAATCAATAAACGCTTATTGCAATTTTTTTCACCAAAAATATGTAGAAGAATACGTATTAGCCTAAACTGAGGAAAAAAATGTTTTTTAAATATTTTTGGGGGATATTTATTATAGAAAAAAGTAAAAAATACTGCGTTTTTTTTCAAAATTGTCACTATTTTTTAGTTTATAGCGCAAAAAATAAAAAACGCAGAGGTGATCAAATACCACCAAAAGAAAGCTCTATTTGTGGGAAAAAAAGGACTTCAATTTTGTTTGGGAGCCATGTCGCACGACCGCGCAATTGTCAGTTAAAGCGATGCAGTGCCAAAGCGCAAAAAACGCACTGGTCAGGAAGGGGGTATTTAGTCAGCCACCAATTGTGCAGGTTCTCCCACCTAAAAAGATGAGAGAGGCCTGTAATTGTCGTCATAGGTATACCTCAACCATGAAAGACAAAATGTGGAAACAAATCCAGACAATCACATTGTCTGATTTTTGAAAGAATTTATTTGCAAATTATTTTTGCAAGATTTCTGGCTCTCACATATCTGTATCTTCTTCTTTAAGAGGCTCCTCTGTCCTCCACTCATTACCTTTATTAATGGCACCTGTTTGAACTTGTTATCAGTATAAAAGACACCTGTCCACAACCTCAAACAGTCACACTCCAAATTCCACTATGGTGAAGACCAAAGAGCTGTCGAAGGACACCAGAATGAAAATTGTAGACCTGCACCAGGCTGGAAAGACTGAATCTGCAATAGGCAAGCAGTTTAGTGTGAAGAAATCAACTATGGGAACAATAATTAGAAAATGGAAGACATACAAGACCACTGATAATCTCCCTCGATCTGGGGCTCCACACAAAATCTCATCCCGTGGGGTCAAAATGATCCTAAGAATGGTGAGCAAAAATGCCAGAACCACACGGGGGGACCTAGTGAATGACCTGCAGAGGGCTGGGACCAACGTAACAAAAGCTACCAACAGTAACACACTATGCCACCAGGATCTCAGATCCCGCAGTGCCAGACGTGTCCCCCTGCTTAAGCCAGTACATGTCCGGGTCCGTCTGAGGTTTGCTAGAGAGCATTTGGATGATCCAGAAGAGGATTGGGAGAATGTCATATGGTCAGATGAAACCAAAGTAGAACTGTTTGGTAGAAACACAACTCGTCGTGTTTGGAGGAGAGAGAATGCTGAGTTGCAACCAAAGAACACCATACCTACTGTGAAGCATGGGGGTGGCAACATCATGCTTTGGGGCTGTTTCTCTGCAAAGGGAACAGGACGACTGATCCGTGTACATGAAAGAATGAATGGGGCCATGTATCGTGAGATTTTGAGTGCAAACTTCCTCCCATCAGCAAGGGCATTGAAGATGAAACGTGGATGGGTCTTTCAGCATGACAATTATCCCCAACACACCACCCGGGCAACGAAGAAGTGGCGTCGTAAGAAGCATTTCAAGGTCCTGGAGTGGCCTAGCCAGTCTCCAGATCTCAACCCCATAGAAAACATTTGGAGGGAGTTGAAAGTCTGTGTTGCCCTGCGACAGCCCCAAAACATCACTGCTCTAGAGGAGCTCTGCATGGAGGAATGGGCCAACATACCAGCAACAGTGTGTGACAACCTTGTAAAGACCTACAGAAAACGTTTGACCTCTGTAATTGCCAACAAAGGATATATAGCAAAGTATTGAGATGAACTTTTGATATTGACCAAATACTTATTTTCCACCATAATTTGCAAATAAATTCTTTCAAAAATCAGACAATGTGATTGTCTGGATTTGTTTCCACATTTTGTCTCTCATAGTTGAGGTATACCTATGATGACAATTACAGGCCTCTCTCATCTTTTTAAGTGGGAGAACTTGCACAATTGGTGGCTGACTAAATACTTTTTTGCTCCACTGTATATTCCCTAACCACTAATAAAGAGGAAAGCATAGTTCTCTGTTTTTGATACATTGTTGGTTGATTTTTGTGATACAAAAGATGCATATCTAGTACATAATCAGTCCAAACATTGAAAAAGCCTCACATGTGTGGTATATCCATACTCAAGAGGAGTAGTGTGTTTTGGGGTGTAATTCTAAGTATACACATGCTATGTGTGAAAAATTTCTTATTAACCACTTCAGCCCCGGAAGATTTTTTGCGATACAGCACTGCATCGCTTTAACTGACAATTGCGCGGTCGTGCGACGTTGTACCCAAACAAATTTGACGTCAATTTTTTTCCCATAAATAGAGATTTCTTTTGGTGGTATTTGATCATCTCTGCAGTTTTTATTTTTTTAAAACAAAAAATAAACAAAAAAAGAGCGACAATTTTGAAAAAACACAATATTTTGTACATTTTGCTATAATAAATATCCCCAATTTTTTTGTAAAAAAGCTAATTTTTCCTCAGTTTAGGCCGATATGTATTCTTCTACATATTTTTGGTATTAAAAATTGCAATAAGCGTATATTGATTGGTTTGCACAAAAGTTATAGCGTCTACAAAATAGGGGATATATTTATGGCATTTTTATTATTTTTTTTTACTAGTAATGGTGGCGGTCTGCGATTTTTATCGGGACTGCGATTATGCGCCGGACAAATTGAACACTTTTGACACATTTTTTGGGACCATTGACAATTATACAGCAATCAGTGCTATAAAAATGCACTGATTACGGTATAAATGTCACTGGCAGGAAAGGGGTTAACACTAGGGGGCGATCAAGGGGTTAATTGTGTTACCTAGGTGTGTTCTAACTGTAGGAGGGATGGGACTGTCTAAGATAAGGTGACCAGATTTTTAAAATGAAATCCGGGGACATTTTTTTTTTTATTGGCAAATAGTAAACTATTTTATAAGCATATTTTCCTCAAATTATATATGCAGTGTATGTGGTATGTGTTTATGTAATGATTGTATGATATATACAATTATTTCTGGAAATCATTTCATACCAGCCCCATAGCATTATTATGCCAGCCCAACCGCATAACGTCATTATTTTCTTGTTCATAAAAGGGAAAACCATGCATTTTAAAGAACATTTGAAGAGTGTATTATACTCACCAGTGCTTATCAGCGCGGCCTCATCAGTGCCCATCAATGCAGCCTCACCAGTGCTCATCAATACAGCCTCGCCAGTGCTCATCAATACAGCCTCGCCAGTGCTCATCAATACAGCCTCGCCAGTGCTCATCAATACAGCCTCGCCAGTGCTCATCAATACAGCCTCGCCAGTGCTCATCAATACAGCCTCGCCAGTGCTCATCAATACAGCCTCACCAGTGCTCATCAATACAGCCTCGCCAGTGCTCATCAATACAGCCTCGCCAGTGCCAACCAATGCAGCCTCACCAAATCTAATCAATGCAGCCTCACCAGTGCCAATCAATGCAGCCTCACCAGTGCTAATCAATGTAACCTCACCAGTGCCCATCACCTCAGCCTGTTCAGTGCCCATCAATGCAGCCTGTTCAGTGCCCATTAGCTCAGCCAGATCATTGCCCATCAATGCAGCCTGTTCAGTGCCCATCAGACCAGCCTTTCCAGTGCCCATTAGCTCAGCCAGATCATTGCCCATCAATGCAGCCTGATCAGTGCCCATCAATGCAGCCTGATCAGTGTCCATCAATGCAGCCTGCTCAGTGCTCATCAATGCCACATGATCAGTGCCCATCAATGCAGCCTGTTCAGTGCCCATCAATGCCACGTGATCAGTGCCCATTAGCCCAGCCTTTTCAGTGCCCATCAGCTCAGCCGGTTTAGTGC
Source organism: Lithobates clamitans (assembly GCA_037952925.1). Taxonomy (NCBI): domain Eukaryota; kingdom Metazoa; phylum Chordata; class Amphibia; order Anura; family Ranidae; genus Lithobates; species Lithobates clamitans. The sequence goes on along the minus strand of JBBGZY010000287.1, from coordinate 77,466 downwards.
CCATCAGCTCAGCCGGTTTAGTGCCCATCAGCTCAGCTGGTTTAGTGCCCATCAGCTCAGCCTGTTCAGTGCCCATCAGCTCAGCCTGTTCAGTGCCCATCAGCTCAGCCTGTTCAGTGCCCATCAATGCAGCCTGTTCAGTGCCCAGCAGATCAGCCTGTTTAGTGTTCATCAATGCAACCTGTTCAGTGCTTGTCAGCCCAGCCTGTTCAGTGCACATCAATGAAGCCTGCTCAGTGCCCATCAATGCCGCCTGCTCAGTGCCCATTAAAGCAGCCTGCTCAGTGCCCATTAATGCAGCCTGCTCAGTGCCCATCAATGCAGCCTGCTCAGTGCCCATCAATGCAGCCTGCTCAGTGCCCATTAGCTCAGCCTGCTCAGTGCCCATCAATGCAGCCTGTTTAATGTCCATCAATGCAGCCTGTTCAGTGCCCAGCAGCTCAGCCTGTTCAGTGCCCAGCAGCTCAGCCTGTTCAGTGCCCAGCAGCTCAGCAGCCATCAGCTCAGCCTGTTCAGTGCCCATAAATGCAGCCTGTTTAGTGCCCATAAATGCAGCCTCACCTAGAGGAGAAGAGATGAATTATACAGAGCGGGGATTTCCTGTTTACCCCGTGTGGCTGCTGTTCTCAGAGGATGTCCTGCCTTCTTTAAAAGGTATCACCAGTGTCTGGCCTATCATAGCAGGCAGTCCAGGAGGCAGGACTTCCTCTGACAGTTGAGTAAGTGGGAGATCCCCACTCTGTATAATCCAGCAGCGCTCGAAACCCCCCCCCTCACCATCCAAGACAGCCCAAGCCCCAATGGGCCCAGTGGGACTTAACTTAAATATAGAGTAAGGTTATCCAGAGGTGTAACTAGAACCTTTAGGGCCCTGGTGCAAAAAATCCTTAGTGGACCCCCCTAATTTATTTGGTCCCGGGGCCCTTTTTCCTGGTCCCATGGCCCTTCCCACTGATCCTGGGGCTCTTTACTCCTGTTGCGGGGCCCTTTTATTATGGCCCGCAGCAGTGCCTTTTCATGTGTTCTACAGTGGGCTCCCTTCCTACATCTTGGACCCACCCTACGGTGACAGAAAGCAATATATATGTCACCAGCACACCAGGGAACTCCATATAAGGGTCCAACGCAGTGGCACAATTACCAGGGTTGCAAAGGTCACACTTGTGATCAGGCCCTGGTGATCTGCTGCCATTAGAGCACCTGCTTTTGATAGCGCTGCTCTGACTTCTCTATCTCCATGGCAGTGGTGGAAGTCTGGTTACATAATGGGTCTGATGGGTGCATGCGGGGGAGGGCTGGCACTATTGGTTGTAGACAGCTGAGTCCCACGTCGGTCTCCTGGAAGCAGTACTATTGTCATGCCGATCGAGATGTGATCCAGGTGATGCTCCCAGTCGGATCCAATAAACACAGTATTTATAGGAATCAAAAGTACAATCATACCGTATATATCAAAAATATGTTTAGCAGATACGTGGGCTCCATGCCAGTAAAGTTGGGGCTCTGATCAATTAAATTACTATTTTATTTAATATTAGATCCGACTGGGAGCATCACTTGGATTGCATCTCGATCAGCATGTCAGAGATGGCTAGGCAGTGCTACCGCTTCCAAACAACCGTGGCAGGCTCAGCTGTTTACAACCAATTGTACTCGCGCTTCTGCACATGTGCCCATCAGCCCCATAAAGTAACCAGCACTGGGTCCTAATGTGCTGCCATTGAGACAGAGACCAGCACTGTCTATTACAGGGGCAGGACCGCAACCCTGGTTGTTTGGCCACTGGATTCCCCCATCCACTTAGAATGTGTAAATGGGGGAATTGGATCATATATATTTTTTTTCAAAGCTAAATCTGACAAGGCCCAATGTCACATCTAAAAACGAGCGCTCAGGGAAAGTGAATCTAGTAAGAAGAGTAAATAACAACAGCCAAAAATTAATGGCAACAGCAGCCGCCTCAAATAGTGCCTCTAAAACTAGAAAAAACACTGCGAAATCATAAGAGCTCTTGCACACTGGGGCGGTTTGCAGGCGCTATTGCGCTAATAATAGCGCCTGCAAACCGCCCCGAAAGTGCCGCTGCTTTCATTCCAGTGTGCAAGCCCCGAGGGCTTGCACGCTGGAGCAATGCGCTGGCAGGACGGTAAAAAAAGTCCTGCCAGCAGCATCTTCGGAGCGGTGTGTGTATACCGCTCCTGCCCATTGAAATCAATGGGACGGCGCGGCTATACCGCCGGCAAAGCGCCTCTGCAGAGGCGCTTTGCGGTGGTATTTAACCCTTTCTCGGCCGCTAGCGGGGGGTAAAACCGCCCCGCTAGCGGCCGAATACCGACGGTAAAACGCCGCTAATAATAGCAGCGTTCTACCGCCGACGCCGCCCCCCGCCCCAGTGTGCAAGGGCTCTAAATGAAAAGCTTAAAAAGCTAATGGCAGCGCTTGTGTAATGATTGATCAAAAACTGAACAATCTAAACCATATATAATAATACGAAGTCCGTGTACACTTTTAAATGCTAACATGGATGATCCTGAAGACAAGTGTGAGTCCTTCAAAAGTCTATGGAGCGTGATCATCAAGGATAGCTGTATTCATTCCACAATGTTTCACATCACACAAAAAAAAAAAGCAAAGTATTTGCTGCATAAAAGTGCTAAATGGAAATTGGAAGGGGGGAGATAGATAGAGGAGAGAAGGGAGGGAGATAGGGACAGTTCACTGATCAAAGTGTAAATGCAGAGCTCACTCATTGGAGGGACGAGGCTGGATGTTGGTGGCTCTGCATACTTCACACAGCTTGGAATGTGTAGCTGGTTTTCTTCATATCTCCCGCGCACATCTCCCCTCTCTCTCCTGCACACAGCTGTATGTCGGGATAGGAGAGTGGGCGGGGAACCGGCAGACACAGGGGGAACAGGGACAGGAGGAGGAGCTGTATGCATCGCTCACCTCCTGTCAGTTGCTGGGAGGGGGGAGTGAACTCGTTGAGCTGTGTGTGAGACAAGTGTCAGAGACACTCCGCTCAGCTGCAGCCACCGGCCCCTAATATGCAGACTGATTCTCCTGTCCTATGGACGGGAGAAAGCAGTCTGTTCTCTCGAACTGTCAGTGACCAGACTTCCCCAGCCCTGCAAAGCGGGGACAAAAACGGGGACAAACTTCCTCCGGGGACTGTATGGTCAGTCCGGGGACTGTCCCCGGAAATCGGGGACGTCTGGTCACCCTAGTCTAAGAGCACAGAGAGATTTGTGTTAATACTTAGTATGAACACACAATCTGTCTCTACTCCCCTGAAAGAACCGGGATTTGTGTGTTTACACATACAGATCCTGGTTCTCGCTCTGTCATGAGCGATCGCGGGTGCCAGGCGGTCATCGTGCCTGCCGAGCACTCGCATCGGTTCCAGGCACACACAGCGGGCATGTGCACACTCACCCCTAGTGGCCAAAAGGTGAAACGACTTAAGGTAACGTCGTTTCGCCCAGCCGTGCCATTCTGCCACAGTAAAACTGTGGCGGCTGGTCGACAAGCAGTTAAATTGACATCTTTGTGTAAAAATGTGTCTTTGTAATTCTAATTATACTCATGGGGTAATTTGGGGCGCAGTTCTAAGTATACCTGTGCTATCTATGTGTACAAAATGTGCATTTTTCAAAAACTTGTGAAAAAAAGTATTCAAAAGACAAAAATGTGGTAGGTAGTCAAAAAATTAGATGCATAATTTACGTATTAAATATTATGTTTTCCTGACCACCATCACACCAGTTCTAGTGTCTCCAGACCAGTGCATGCCAGCAACAGTAGTGTTCCTCATCACTGGCACACCAGTTTAAGTGTCACCAAACCAGTATAAGCCAGCAATGATGTCTCTGATTGTCGCCACACCAGTCCCAGTGTCACTAGACCAGTACAACTCAGCAGAAGTATTCCTGATTGCTTCTACACTAGTTCCAGGTTTTACCAGACTGGTGTAGTCTGCAACAGTGTCCCTGATCACCACCACACCAGTGCAGTTTTGCCTGTGCCTGCCACCTGTAGTCAGTGCCGGGACAAGGTCATTTGGTGCCCAGGGCGAAGATGGTAAACTGCGCCCCCCCCCTGTGTAAACAAAGAGTCAGTGCTTTGCAGCGAAAAGAAAAAAGTGATCATTCCCTCTGTAAAGAGCCCCTGTATTGATTGTCAAGTTCTGGGCTGTGATTTGACACAGCTGATCAGCATGTCCCAGCCATGAATTGTTGGCTGGGATCTGCTGACAGTCCTGATGTGTCAAATCACAGGTGAGTAGGTGGGTGGGAGCATGCGCCTGACACCCTGAAACAGGCAGCATCATATGCCTGTAGCTGCCACCCCATAGCAGTATATGTACTGTGATGGGTCGGCAAGTGGTTAATTACCAATGGCATTTGTAATATGCATCAAATAAAGCAAAAAATGGTGCTAATTATTCTAAAATAAACATGAACATCTAAAGTAGCCGCAAACTCTACCGCGAGATATAACACAGTCCCAAATCATAAATTCATAAACAGAGTTGCGCTAATTAATATTGAGTCAAGCACCAGTGATAAAAACAAAGTCCCAATGTGATAAAAAAAGTTCTTTGGCAATATCCGCACCTTCAATTGAGTGATCCTGTGACAGTAACCTCCACCATAGATAAAGTGCTTGCTTACCAGATTACACAGACCTCCTATCAGGGAAGGTCAGTGACACTTGTGGCCAGGGCCGGATTTCCCACAAGGCCACCGAGGCCAGGCCTCGGGGCGGCAGTGGTACAGGGGCGGCGCCGCCTCCCCCCACACTAACATCAGCATGCAGTGCACCCAGGCGCCAGAGAGGTGGGGGCGCTGAAGCGCTAGAGTGCTCCTCTCCCTCCTCCTCCTCTCTGTGTCCAGACTGAGGCGGCTCCCTCCGCAGGTCACCGCCGCCACCGCTGTGTTTTTCGCTGCTCAAGCCTGTCCCCCCTCCCTCCTCCTGTCAGAGAAGGAGAGCAGCCGCCGAAGATCGGAGCGGCTGGTCTCTGTGTGGCGGCGGGGGGGGGCGTGTTCTCCTTTGTCTCTCACTCCCGCCCAAGCCTGTGCCTGTCTCCATCTGTTCTGTTGTATACACTTGGAGGGGAGGTTGTCCTGGGGGGTCTGTACTAGTGAAGGGGGGTTGTCCTGGGGGTCTGTACTAGTGAAGGGGGGGTTGTCCTGGGGGGTCTGTACTAGTGAAGGGCGGTTTGTCCTGGGGGGTCTGTACTAGTGAAGGGGGGGTTGTCCTGGGGGTCTGTACTAGTGACGGGGGGGTTTGTCCTGGGGGGTTGTACTAATGGAGGGGGGGTTGTCCTGGGATGTCTGTACTAGTGAAGGGGGGGTTTGTCCTGGGGGGTTGTACTAGTGAAGGGGGGGTTTGTAATAATGGAGGGGGGTTGTCCTGGGGGGTTTGTACTAATGGAGGGGGGGTTGTCCTGGGATGTCTGTACTAGTGAAGGGGGGTTTGTCCTGGTGGGGGTCTGTACTAATGGAGGGGGGGTTGTCCTGGGATGTCTGTACTAGTGAAGGGGGGGTTGTCCGGGGGGGTTTGTACTAATGGAGGGGGTTTGTCCTGGGGGGTTTGTACTAATGGAGGGGGGTTGTCCTGGGGGTTTGTACTAATGAAGGGAGGGGCGGTTTGTCCTTGGGGGGTCTGTGATAATGGAGGGGGTGGGGGTTGACCTGGGGGGGTTTGTACTAATGGAGAGGGGGTTTTCCTGGGGGGGGTTTGTACTAATGGAGGGGGGTTTGTCCTGGGGGTCTGTACTAATGAAGGGAGGGGTGGTTTGTCCTGGGGGGTCTGTACTAATGAAGGGAGGGGCGGTTTGTCCTTGGGGGGTCTGTGCTAATGGAGGGGGTGGGGGTTGACCTGGGGGGGTTTGTACTAATGGAGAGGGGGGTTTTCCTGGGGGGGGGGGTTGTACTAATGGAGGGGGGTTTGTCCTGGGGGGGTCTGTACTAATGAAGGGAGGGGTGGTTTGTCCTGGGGGGTCTGTACTAATGAAGTTAGGGGTGGTTTGTCCTGGGGGGCTTTGTACTAATGGAGGGGGGTTGTCCTGGGGGGGGTTGTACTAATAGAGGGGCGTTTGTCCTGGGGGGGTCTGTACTAAGGGAGGGGGGTGGGTTTGTCCTGGGGGGGTCTGTACTAAGGGAGGGGGTTTGTCCTGGGGGGGTCTGTACTAAGGGAGGGGGTGGGTTTGTCCTGGGGGGGTCTGTACTAAGGGAGGGGGGTTTGTCCTGGGGGGGTCTGTACTAATGGTGGGGGTTTTTTCCTGGGGGGAGTCTGTACTAATGGAAGGGGGTGGTTTGTCCTGGGGGGGTCTACACCCAGGAAAGTACACCCAGGGCTCCAGAGGGAGAGGGCAGTGCTGCGGGAACACCATCAGAGAGAGAACCCCGCTGCCCTGCACCACCAGAGGGAAAGCCACACAGCCTGGCGCCATCCCTGGCGGAGAAAGGAATGGAGTCATTGCAGGAATACAGATCTGGGTGCTACCCAGCGGAGTCGCCACAGGCAATTCAGAGTGAGCTGACTCCTGATCAGGGGAACCATTGCTGTATCACTGGGTCAGGTGAGAGGGCCGATCGGCCATTATCTACTAATGTCCATAGGAACTGCAGTCTCTGACCATCTCCTGTATCATGTCTGCCGTCTCTGACCATCTCCTGTACTATGATTGCAGTCTCTGACCATCTCTTGTATCATGTCTGCAGTCTTTGACCGTATTATGTCTGGGGGCTCTTTCTGGTGGTGTGGGGGGGGCAGCATTGAAGGGCCCGGCCTTGGGGGCGGCAAAGGGAGTAAATCCGGGCCTGCTTGTGGCTCTAAACCCAGCCAGGTCCTTTAACCATCCAAGGAACCCCTTATGGCAAGTAGACCCACCATCCAGGAAACAATATCACAGATGGTCCCCAAAATACAAAAAGGCTTGCTAGCCATACTGTAAAAATATTTAAAACTTTATTGAAAGTATAAAATTTAGCTTTTACAGCAAAAACATGTAATCGCATAAGGATCAAAACAAGCTGGCTGGCTAATTGCAGCTACCTGTCCTTCCGGAATTCGCTCCATCACCTGATGTCACTACGCTTCTTGAATCACGGAAGGACGGGTAGCTGTGATTAGCCAGCCAGCTTGTTTTAATCCTTATGCGATTACATGTGATAGGAGGTCCATGCAATCGAGTAATTGGGACTTTGTTCTTATCACTGGTGTTTGACCCAATTTGTAATGTACAGCATGGAGGGGGGTTAATGTATTGCCATTGGTCACTGATGCATTAGTGATCAGTAGCAGTTAATTAACCCCATTTGTGCTGTAGCATAACACTGATACTGGTGCCACCAATGCAGCACAAAGGGGTTAATTAACTGCTACTGATCACTAATGCATCAGTGACCAATGGCAATACATTAACCCCCCTCCATGCTGTACATTACTGAAATGTAATACCATTGGTAATTAGGCTCCCCTCAGCCACCTCCACCCCCCCCCCCTAAATATACAGAGTTAATTAAGCTGCAATCATCTGCTTTGCTTACTTGTGCAATACACACTGCAGTCACTCAGTGTTTAGTTCCTCCTCCTCGGTTCCTCTTGGTCACAGCCTCAGCAGCACTGTATGATGCTCCTGTGAGTCCTCCAATCCCACCTCCCATCATCGCCGGTGTTCTGACAAGAAAGGGCCCCCCCATCGGATAGTATCTGCCCTGTACTGCGCAGGAGACGCCGAAAGTCTCCTTTGTCCTACGTACTGCGCAAGCGCTGCACCTGCACAGTACAGGGCAGATACTATCCGATGGGGGACAAGACACCCAGCCTCTCAGTGAGTGACATCACGCCGGGCCGGCCGGAACCACAAAGCGCCTGTCGGGGGGGGGGTCCGAGTATCTTCACTGACAGGGAAGGCAATGAAGGGCTGACATGTTAGCTTGTGCCGGGTGCAGGAGCGCACTCGGCACATCGTTGCAACTGCAGCTATTAGCGGCTGGTATGTACAATCGCACACACAGCCAGTTTTTAGAAGCCCACTTCACCTGCGCCCCCCTCCCTGCAGTAAACTGTATCGCCCAGGGCATCTGCCCTTCCGCCCCTGCCTGTAGTAACCCTGGTTTGTTTATTGACAACATTTTGGCCTGTTGCCTGGACCAATTATTTTGCCTGTTTCCTGACCATGTCTCTGCAAGTGCTTGAACTGACCTCTTTTCACTATGCAGACTAAGTTCCTGTGAGACTCCAGTCCCAGCCAATAACTGAACTCCTGGGAGCACAGGAACTATTCTGTTCTTGATTTCTTTAGCCTTCTATACTTCATGGCCAGTGAACATGGTATTCTTGGGGGAAGCCATATACCAGTAGGCTATGCTTGCTTGGCTTATAGGATTAGGGACTTCTATAGGTGATGCTGTATTCCCTGACCACTCATACAAAGGTGACCATGACGATACATTGGTTTTGGTATAATTGGCTGATTTGTGTGATGCATGAGATACAATGTCCAATGTATAATTAGTCCAAACATTGAAAAAGTCTCACACGTGCAATATCATCATACTCAGAAGGAGTAGCAGAATGTGTTTTGGATTGTATTTATAGATATGTCCATGCTATATATGAGAAATGTTTAATAAATTGACAACTTTGTGTGAAAAAAAGAATTTTCATTTTCATTCCTCCATATCCAAAAACTTGAGGCAAAAAAAATGAATGTGATGGGTATGTGCCTTCAAAACTGTGATATTTAGCCAGGGAATTAGATTCATAATTTATGCATAATTTAGGCTCCTTAAATAGCCAAAAGTACTCCTTGGATTTAGAGCCCCTCTATAGTCTGTATATATACAGTATATATATATATATATATATAGATATATATATATAGATATATCTATATATATATATAGATATACAGACTATATTACCAAACTTTAATGGCATCCCAGTTTTAGTCTGTAGGGTTCAGTATTGAGTTGGCCCACTCTTTTGCAGCTACAAAGGCTGTCCACAAAGTTTAGGAATGTGTCTATGGGAATGTTTGACCATTCTTCCAGATGCACATTTGTGAGATCCGGCACACTCATTCATTCCAAAGGTGTTCTATTGGGTTGAGGTCAGGAATGTGCAGGCCAGTCAAGTTCCTCCACCCCAAACTTGCTCATCCATGTCTTTATGGCCCTTGCTTTGTGCACTGGTCCAAATCACTCGGTGGGGGATTATGTTGTGGGGTTGTTTTTCAGGGGCTGGGCTTGACCCCTTAGTTCCAGTAAAGGGAACTCTTAAGGCGTCAGCATACCAAGACATTTTGGACAATTTCATGCTCCCCAACTTTTGACCCCTCCCTGTTTCAACAGTTCTATATAAGACTTCTGCCTATACAGTGGCTGTATATAGTGAATTAATGGAGATTAAGCAGGTAGTTAGTGTAGTGTGCAGTCAGTCAGTGTAGTATAAATAATACAGAATACAGTTCAGAGTATATAGTGCAGTTAGTGTAATATATATATATATATATATATATATATATATATATATATATATATATATATATATATATATATATATATATATATATATATATATATATATAATGCAGTTCAGAGTATATAGTGCAGTCTGTATGGTATATATAATACAGTTGAGAGTATATAGTGCAGTCCGTGAACTATATATTATACAGTTCAGAGTATATAGTGCAGTCTGTGTAGTAAATATAATACAGTTTAGAGTATATAGTGCAGTCCGTGTAGTATATATAATACAGTTCAGAGTATATAGTGCAGTCCGTATAGTATATATAATACAGTTCATTACTACACTAAAAAGGGGCTAGTGGTCCCTGCCTACAAAATGCAGGTGCTAAGCATGGGCGTCCGCAGAACTTTTTTCAGGGGGGCATCATTTTAGGGTCACCCATGCACCGCCCCTTTTTGACAATGTCATTCTCACATTATCATGGTCAGATACTGCAGAGCAGTATGGTCAGTAGGATAAGTAGTGGACAATGGCCAACAGGCCCTCTTACCAGACCCAGAGAAGCTACAGCAGTGATCCCACCGGCTGAACGATCACTCACTCTGGGTTCCCGGGGGCGACTCTGGTCAGTAGTGTAGCATTTCTGTACCCTGGTAGTGGCTCAATCTTTCTCTCTCTGGTGGCGCTGGGCAGTGTGGCTCTCTCTGGTGGTGCTGGGAAACGTGGCTATCTCTCTGGCTTCTGCCCAGCACACTTCTCATTCTTTGTCCTGTAGCACTCTTTCCCTCAGAGCCAAAGTCACACCCCACTAATGGGTGGGGCTTGACAGCACCTTGATGGTGTCACCCCACTGATGGGTGGCACCCGGGTGTGGGCTGCCCCCACTATAATAGCGACACAACTGTGCTGAATTTTAAACCCGATCCCTGATTCCGGGGGGGGCACTTGACCCCCCTTGCCCCTACCTGCAGACGCCCATGGTGCTAAGGCCTGGCTGAGCCAGTTTTAGGCCTAACCATGCGGTGATAGCTGTGTCTGGGAACTCAAGCAAGTAGAGTGCTGGAGGAGCTGAAGTCTGTAGTAAAGGTTGTGCTGGAAGAAGAGAGATCTGTATATACTGGAGTGTATATAAGTTTTTCCAATTCTTTGTTCTAAAAGTCATCCCAATTGATTGCTCTAAAATTCACTGGGCATCCCATACTACCTATACCCCACCCAAGTTTAATCCCCTCAATAAAACAAAAAAACAAAGTTAATGGACTGTTCATTGCATTTGAGTGACTGAAGACTTGAATGCCGGGCTGGGCAGGGTGACAGGTGGGCCACCCCACTTAGCAGCCCTTACAGTCAGTATAGTATATATAATACAGCGTAGAGAATATATTGCCTTCAGTGTAGTATATATAATACATTGCAGAGTATATAATGCAGTCAGTGTAGTATATATAATACAGTGGAGAATATATAGTGCAGTCAGTGCAGTATATATTATACAATGCAGCATATATAGTGCAGTGCAGAGTATATAATATGCTGTATTGAAGTAGTTAACAGGAACCCCTTTGACAGAATTAAGAAAAAAAATTACGTGCCCCCCCCCAAATCCATTTGAGGCTATTTGGGTCTGGCATAGATTTTAAGGGGAACTTTTTTTTTAAAAATGGCGTGGGGCCCCCCAGAATCTATACCAGACCCTTATCCGAGCAAGCAGCCTGGTAGGCCAGGAAAGGGGCGAGCGAGCATCCCCCTTCTAAACCATACCAGGCCGCTTGCCCTCAACATGGGGAGAGTGATTTGGGGTGCCTCTTCCGGACAACCCTGGCCGGTGGTTGTCAGGGTCTGTGGGTGGGGGCTTATCAGAATCCAACAATTTTAACAAGGGGGCCCTCAGATCCCGTGCCCCCCCATGTGAATGGGTATCTGGTGCATTGTACCCCTACCCATTCACCAAAAAAATTGTCAAAAGGTAAAAATGACAACAGACAGTTTTTGACAATTCCTTTATTAAAAAAGAAAAAAAAAGTTTCCCACAATGTCCATCCATCTTCAATCACGCCACCCGACGGACCCGAAAAACAGACAAATTAAAAAGCTCTGTCTCGATGGGAGGCCTCCCAGTGACTTCTGTCTCTTGGCTTTGACAGCTGTTAAATAGGCAAGGGCAGGGTGTAACCGAGTGGCCCCACGCCATCTGACATCATGTGACATCATGTGACATCAAAGGGGGTGAGGTCACCTGGTTAATTCAGCGGGTGGCCTCGCCCTTGACTATATAAGAGCTGTCAAAGCGAAAAGACAGCATGGGAGGCATCTCATGGAGGCAGAGTTTTTTCATTTCATTTCTATTTTTCGCGTCCATCGGGCGGTGTTATTGACGATGGATGTACATCGCGGGACATCAACATGGGGGCAAGGTGCTTTGGGGTGGGAGGTGCAGAGCCCCCCGCCCCAAAGTACCCCCCCCATGGGGGGTGTACTGTAATTCATCTGAAGATCACCTGCGGTGTCCTCATCTCTGGACTCCAGGGCAGGTAAGTGTCCCAATGTTAAAAGTCAGCAGCTACAGTATGTGTAGCTGCTGACTTTTCATTTTTAAAGGGGCGAGCAGACCTCCTCTTTAAGCATGTGTTGGATCATGGTACTTACCCTGAATGTAAAGACGGTCATGATATTTATTACTGGATCAAAGTGAACTGAGTACAGTATTTGCTTTGTGGCGGATCCTTTGCAGATGAAAATCTTTCCATACTTGCATGCTGTTTATATTAGTGCTTAGTACATGAATGTAATAGAATCATGACCTTTGTAATTTGAGGTGTATTTCATTTGGTGAGTGAACCATACTGAATGTGAGTATGGATGACACAGTTGTAATGCATTTGATTTGGAGTTCAGAACACATGCTATGTTGTGGATAACTTAGCTTGTCAAAGATGATGGATGTATTTCCAAGGTCATTTTTTGTGTAGTGAATGAATGAAACATAGTAAGGCTTGGTTCACACTATCCTGACTCCAAAGTCGCGTAACTTTCAGTGCAACTTCGAAGTCCGACTTTGATGTGACTTTTTACACTCTGTGGCATTGAAATTGTATCAAAGTAGTGCAGGAACCTTTTCCAAAGTCAGACAGACTTGTGTAGTATCGATTATGGCTTGTTCACACTTGGCTAAATTCCTAACACTTAACAAAGGCTCTTATAGTGTTAGTATGGGAGTTTTACTCGCGTTAATGAGCTTTAGTATGGGCGTTAGACTGGCGTTTTACAAGCGTTAATGACGAGTTCAAAATGCTCCCAAAATGACCTATGGGCAGTTTTGAAGCATTTCATGCACTTTAAGGTGCATTAAAACTGCTCCAAAAATGCCTATTACATCATAGGAAATAAACAAATCTTGGTGTCCCGCAACCGCATGCCAGAGCGTTTGCGAAGCGTTACCATAGACTTGAATGGGAGGTGTTGAAAGGCTTCAAACACCTCCTGGCTCAACATGAGGCTTCATGCTAAGGTTTCATGTTTTGATAGTGTGAACAGCATTGTTTGCTGTCCATTGTATCATTTGCAGAGATACCTCAATAGGTGTGTGCATCCTATTGCATTAGGGTTTTCACCCTAAAGCTCAAACACACGTGTTTGTCTACATGTAAAGGACCCCGATACATTGATCTCCCTTCTGACACAGTGAAAAAGAAGAGTGTAAACACTCCTCTTATGGCATAGCTGGCAAGAGGGAGATCTTTTCCATCTTCCTGCCACCACACAGAGAGATATAATGCTAATGCGCATAGGGTGATTAGGGTGTGCCCAGGCACATTCGGCACACCCTATGCACACGCCTATGGACACCTCTCAAATGCCTGCTTTTAATGCCCGTGTGAACTTAGCCTTAAGGCAGTTCTCATAGGGACACAATGAATTTCACAAGTCAACCGACTTGGGGTCTCACAAGTCTGATCCTATGTAGCATCAGTATGAACCAAGCCATACAAAGAAAGACTGTGGGTTTTGCAACATTGTATTTATTGCATGTAGCTCATATTTGAACTTTAGCTCTGGTGGATACAATATTCCTGTATGTTCATGTTTTTTAACAGACAAAACATGGGGAAATGTGAATATATGCATTTATGTTTACTTATTTATTTTGCCCAGTCATACACTTTAATAGCACTAATAATCCATAGCAGATGAGGAACAGAATACATTAGTCTGATTTCAGCTCCTACCTACAGTCAAAGTAAAGAATGCTTCAGTAACAAGAGGTACTAAGAAAAACTTTATTCTTACCATTATGATACAGCACATAGTGAGGTATGAATATATAATGTAATTAATATATAGTGGAATGTCTTTCCTGGGCCAGGCAGTGAATAGGTAAAAACAACTCTCAAATGTTACCAGTCTGAAGGTCCCCTAGTCCAAAACTAAAAAGGCCTAATGATTTTTTTTTTTAAATTGTAACATCTCTTATTAGAAAAATACAATTCCTAGGCAGTTACATATAATGCAAGGAATCTAACACACCAAGAAAGTTTATGCGTGAGCGATAAGTCTGTTTATGATAAACACGTGTACTGTACTCCATTGATTTCTTAACTTTCTACCAGGGGCAGATCCAGAGTCTAGTCTTGGGAGGGGCACTGCCAGAAAATAAGGTGTTGCTTACAGAACTGTATTTAACGTATCATTCAGTCCTAACCTTGTTTAAAACAGTGACACGTTTATCATTCCGGATTAGGTTATTAAATTACAAACAGACAGGATAGGTTTAACCACATATAACTTTAATATTACAAAGATCATAAGCAGTTTGTATACTTATAACAGAATATTCCCAGACAAAATATTCCCAGCCGTGGCCGCGGCTCTTTAACCATGTGATTGGCTGTGTCCAATCACAGCCGGTCACATGTAAACACAGAGATGCTGGTAATCAGCGCTCCTTGCCTCACACTGACAGAGTGTGAGGAGAGAAGTGCCGATCAGCGCCATCTCCTCACAGAGGACATCTAGACAAGTAATCAGGGCACTGATAATCAGTGTCCTGATTACAATAAAGCCCCCACAGTGCCAGGGAGTGCCCATCAGTGCCAGCAATGAGTGCCCACCAGTGCCAGCAGTGAGTGCCCACCAGTGCCAGCAAACAGTGCCCACAAGTGCCAGCAATCAGTGCCCATTAGTGATGCCAGTCAGTGCTGGCTATTACTGCTGCCGATCAATGCCACCCATCAATGCACATCAGAGCCACATATCAGTGCTGCCTATCTGTGACCACCAGTGCCACCTATCTATGCCCACCAATGCCAACCACCAGTGCCTACCAGTGCTACCCATCAGTTCCCACCAGTGACGCTCATCAGTGCTCATCAGTGCCACATATCAGTACCACCTATCAGTGCCCATAAGGGTGGCATATTTGTGCCTCCTCATCAGTGCCACCTAATCAGTGCCCATAAGTGCCACCTCATCAGTGGCCATCAGTGAAGCCTATCAGTTCCCATCAGTGCCACCTCATCGTGCCCATCAGTGAAGGAGAAAAATGACTTATTTACAAAATTTACTGACAGAACCAAAGAAAAACTTATTTTTCAAAATTTTTTTTGGGTAAAAGATAAAAAACCCAGAAGTGATTAAATACCACCAAAAGAAAGCTCTATTTGTGTGAAGAAAATGATAAAAATTTCACATGGTTACAGTGTAGCTTTACCACACAATTGTCATTCACTGTGACAGCGCTGAAAGCTAAAAAATGGCCTGGGCAGGAAGGGGGTGAAAGTGCCCGGTATTGAGGAAGTTAAAAATAAATTCAGGTTGCCAGATTAAAGTACTGTTTGCTCTTCTGCAGCTCAGCATTTAAATCAATATCCTGCATTATAATTACATTAACCACTTGCTGACCAGCTGCAGTACATATACTGCAGCAGGTCGCCTCTATTGTGCAAAATTACGTATCTGTATGCCATTTTGGGCAATAGCCAGCGAAGGTGTGTGTGCTGATTGGCCAGAGGGGAAGCCAATCAGGGGGTCTGGTGGAAGTGCTGTCCGCCGGCCACCCGCAATCGCTCCCCACAGAGATAGAACAGTGGTCTGCCGATGTAAAAAAGGCAGACTGCCGTTCTGTCACGGATGAACAGAGTGATCTTGTGTTCCTGCTAACCAGGGACACGGATCACTCTGTTCATCTAGTAGTGAATCCATCCCCCACACAGTTAGCAAGAACCTCCTAGGGACACACTTAACCCTTTGCTCGCTCCTGATGTTAACCCCTTCCCAGCCAGTGTCATTAGTACACTGACAGTGCATATTTTTAGCACTGATCGCTGTATTAGTGTCACTGGACCCCAAAAAAGTGTCAAAAGTGTCAGTTAAGTGTCTGATCTGTCCGCTGCAATTTGCAAACTCACTAAAAATCACTGAACACCGCCATTACTTGTAAACAATAAATAAAAATGCCGTAAATCTATCTCCTATTTTGTAGACGCTATAACTTTTGTGCAAACCAATCAGTATACACATATTGGGGTGGGGTTTACCAAAAATATGTAGCAGAATACATATTGGCCTAAACTGATGAAGACATTTTTTATAGCAAAAAGCAAAAAATATTGCTTTTTTTCAAAATTGTCGCTTTTTCAGAAAAAAACTCGATATTTGTGTTTAACCCCTTGAATTAAAGCTGAAAGTCTGCACTTCAAATTCATTTGGATTGTTTCGTTTTAATTTTATTCTGGTGGCATACAGAGCCAAAAGTATGAAAATTGTGCCTGTGTCCAGATATATATGGACTTAAATGTACAAATGTGGAACATCATCTAAACATAAATTGTGCAGCTTTATGGGTGAGACTACCTAAAACAATTCCATTTTCAACTTTTCAATTAGTAAGTGGAAAAAAATAACACACAGACAACATATACAGTAAAGAATTTTCCTAATAATCCTCCAAAAGTGATTAGTGAAAACAAAAAAATAAAATGAAAACCCAGTGCTTAGTAATGCTGATATATCAGACACTTCTCAGACCCCTCATAACATGGAGGTCTGTGGAGGGGTGATCGCACATGCTTGTTGTTGTGGAATGTGGTGTGTTGAAGAGGGATTTTTTCCTGGTTATATCAGCATTACTAAACACTGGATTTTCTTTTCCTTTTTTTTTTTACTAATCATTTTTGTTGAGTTAATGGGAAAATGTTTACTGTATAATGTATGTTGTGTGTTATTTTTTTTCACATACTGAACGAAAAGTTGAAATTGGTTTTGGGTAGTCTCAGGCATAACGCTGCACAATTTATGTTTCGATGATATTTCACATATGAATAAGCGAATGCCCCCCCCCTCCTGAACCATACCAGGCCACATGTCCTCAACATCAGGGGTGCAGATTTTCCCCATGTTGATCCCCACAAACGTAACTGGTGATTGTGGGGGTCTTTGGGTGGGGGGCTTTTTGGAATCTAGAAGCCCCCTTTAACAATGGGGCCCCCAGATCCCCGCCTCCCCATGTGAATGTGTATGCCTACCCATTCACCAAAAAGTCTTCAAAAAATAAAAAAACACAGATTTTGACAATTTCTTTATTAAAAAATAAAAAAAATAAACGTGTCCCCAATGTAAATCCATTGTCAATCATGCCGCAATTCGCACCTGAAAAAAAACAAAACAAAAACGCTTCCGCCCTCTATGAAGGCTGGCTGCCTACTGCAGGCTTTGCCATTTGTCAGTTCTTATATAGATAAGGGGCAGGGCCACCAGGGACCATCCACTTCTGACATCACAGACTGGTGCATGCTGGATCGGCAACATCACAAGGGGGCAGTGTCACCAGGTTACAGACAAGAGAGCGCCCCCCGACCAGCCAGGCAGCATTCATAAGGGTCTGGTATGTATTTTAGGGGGGAACCCCACACCTGTTTTTATTTTTATTTTTAACTGGCAATTTTTTGTTTTTATTCAGCTGTCAGCGGGGAAACCCATTGACAGCTCCCAATCACCTGACATTCTCATGTTCCTTGGATTGGTTATACCAAATACATGGGTGTATCCCATACCAGAGGCATAACTAGAACCTTCAGGGCCCGGGTGCAAGAAACAATAAAGGGCCCCCTGACCCCCAGCCGGGGCACACCCATGGTGGCGAAATGCCAGAGCCCGGACGCAAGTGCATCCTTTGGTACCTTGGTGTCAGTATTTTTTATTTTAGTTATTTTCATTGTTACCATTTTGTTTATTTTTTCACAATTTTATTTTTTTTATTATTTTCAAAAATTTTTAGGAGCCCATTGGGGGGTCCTGGGTGAGACATCATATGTAGATATTCGCCAGCACACCAAGGATCGTCATTTTCGTCCAAAGTTTTTTTATTCAAGAAAGATCACATCATAAAACGATGTAGTGCAACTTTTTGGAGCCACGCAGGACTCCTTTGTCAGGCATGTGATAAGACATGACTAACAAAATGGTCCTGCGTGGCTCCGAAACATTGTACTACATAGTTTTGTGATGTGATCTTTCTTGCATAAAAAAACGTTTGGATGAAATTGATGCTCCTTGGTGTGCTGGCAAATACCAACATATCGTACAGGTTCCAGTATTCATCTGGCAGTCGCTACAGCACCCAGTACCTTAAGAGTAGGGATGAGCTGAACATCCCCCGGTTCAGTTTTCACCAGAACCTGCGAACAGACTGAAAATTCACACGAACGCTAGAGCCCCATTGACGTCTATGGGACTCGAATGTTTGAAATCAAAAGTGCTAATTTTAAATGCTAATACGCAAGGTATTGTCTTAAAAAGGGTTTGGGGACCTGGGTCCTGCCCCAGTGGACATATATCAATGCAAAAAAATGTTTTAAAAAAAGAAGTTTTTTTGGGAGCAGTGATTTTAATGATGCTTAAAGTGAAAAAAAAGTGAAATATTCCTTTAAATATCGTACCTGGGGGGTGTCTAAAGTATGCCTGTAAAGTGGCGTGTGTTTCCTGTGCTTAGAACAGTCCCTGCACAAAATGACAGTTTTAAAGGAATAAAAGTCATTTAAAACTGCTTGCGGCTTTAATGTAATGTCGGGTCCTGGCAATATGGATGAAAATCAGTGAGACAAACGGCATGGGTACCCCCCAGTTCATTACCAGGCCCTTTGGGTCTTGTATGGATATTAAGGGGAACCCCGCACCCAAATTAAAAAAAGGAAAGGTATGGGGCCACTAGGCCCTATATACTCTGAACAGCAGTATACAGGTGGTGCAAACAAGACAGGGACTGTAGGTTTGTTGTTAAGTAGAATCTGTTTGTAATTTTGAACTGGTACATTTTTAACGTGTTTAGCTCTAGCAAAAAAAATCTATTTTAAGCTTTTTGGAAAACATAGGGAAGGGTTATCCTCCCTGAGACATTTGTTTTGCTGTCTGTGCTCCTCTTCAGTAGATTTCACCTCATTTTTTTTCCCAATGACAAATGTTTTTTGAAAATTTGGGTTTTTTAGTGAAACAAGGATTGGTGATAAAGCATCAGTGGAAAAGAGAAACGTTTTTCACATATTAACTCTTACAGGAGAGAATTTCCCTTCCTAGGGGTAGATTTCATATTACTTCCTGTTGTCTCCTTCCGTTTGCAAATAGGAGTCATTTGTAAGTTGGATGTTTGAAAGTAGGGGCCTGCCCTATATACTCAGCAGAAATTTGGGTTTTAGGTGTTGCCACAACACTGTAAGTCCTCACAGTTACTCTTGGTGGGCGCAGAAAGGGGCCCTGCTGTGAAATATTAGATCAAGAATTCTAATTACATGTCCCTGTTGAAGAGGGGCAGAAAAATTGGGCCTTAGGCACTGGTGCCACAACACTGCAACCCCTCACAGATACTCTAGTTGAAGCACAGTAAGGAGCCCTGCTGCAAAGAATTGTATCAAAAATGGTAAATATACGCCCCTGCTAAACAGGGGCTAAAAAATTGGGCCTTAGGCACTGGTGCCACAACACTGCAACCCCTCACAGATACTCTAGTTGGAGCGCAGGAACTAGCCCTGCTGTAAAGAATTGCATCAAAAATTGTAATTACAGGCCCATGTTAAACAGGGGCTGAAAAATTGGGCCTTAGGCACTGGTGCTGGTGCCACAACACTGCAACCCCTCACAGATACTCTAGTTGGAGCGCAGGAACTAGCCCTGCTGCAAAGAATTGCATCAAAAATTGTAATTACACGCCCATGTTAAACAGGGATTGAAAAATTGGGCCCAGAACCAAAAATGTTCTTACAAGCTATCAGCATGATAATTGAGGAGGAATAGGATAATTACTAAGCATAACAGGATAGTCACTCAGCATCAGCATAGGCAGTCTTTGAAGGGATCTGACATTTCAAAAAAAAATTTCAGTTACATCAGCATCAGCTGCTTGGTAGCTGGTGGTGATCCAAGGCTGATTCATTTTTATGAAGGTCAGACGCACCATGTGATCAGTTACAAAGCCTCCAGCAGCACTGAATGTGCTACTGATGCCGAAGCTACATTCCATACGGACCAATACTCAATCATCCATCACCAGTATACTCTACGATGTTTTTATACTTATTTATAGATACACAGACATTTTGTGGATACATATGCTAGCAGTGGGCATGATGCCTGTTGCCCGTGTCTGTATTACCTCCCCTTTTTTACTTATTTATACATCTACCATTCTGATCATGCGTTGTTATGTATGTACTGCTTTTATTTATTTTGCTTAGCTTCTGCACGCTCTATATGTATATATATGAAATGAACTATGATTTAATGTTTTGAGATCAATACTAATAAAATACTTTATATTAATCTTCCTCCACTATTCAATTGCTTCATATAAAGTCCCAACTCCCTTTTTCTCTTGTGATTAGTTACAAAGCCTCCAGCAGCTCTGAATGTGCGTTCCGAAAGAGAGAGAGAGGTTGGTGCCATTGTCGCAAACCACCATTCCTGCCTTAAGTTGGCGTGGCGTCAACCACCTCTGAACCTGCCCCTGCAGAGCTGACCTCTGCCCCAGTGTGGCTCCTGTCCCCCAAGCACACCAGCTCAAGCACCGCATGGCATATTTTGGCCTGCGTACTTGCATAGCCCCTTGAACGCCTATGGAGCACTGCTGGTTCTGAGGACAAAGCACAGGACGAGGCCATGGAGGAAGAAGAAGAGGAGGGGTGGATTAGAGAGGTGTGTCAGAATCACCAGTAGTGACATTTTGGAGGTGTGGTGGCGGAACAACCTCCAACACAACTGCACCTTGTCCTGTATCCTTCCCAGCTGCCAGAAGAGTCACCCAATGCACCGTGAAACTTAGGTAACGTCCCTGTCCATGCCTGCTGGACCATGAGTCAGCGGTAATATGCACCTTACCGCTAACTGCCCTGTCCAGCGAGGCCAAGACATTGACTTCCACATGCCGGGAAAGAGCCGGAATCGCCTTCCATGAGAAAAAGTGGTGTTTGGGAACCTGCCACTGAGGAACCGCACATTCCACAAACTCACGGAAAGGGGCAGAGTCTACCAACTGAAAAGGCAGCAGTTGAAGTGCTAGCAATTTTGCCAAGCTAGCATTCAACCGCTGGGCATGTGGATGGCTGGGAGATAACTTCTTTCGGTGGTGCAGCAGCTGGGGCAGGGAAATTTGCCTGGTACAATCTGATGTCGGTGTACCAATAGCAGATTGCCCTCAATTACTTGGCTGTGACACACCTAATTCTAAACCTTCATTCTTCTCAGTGCAGGTCTCAGAGAGTACTGAAGGTATAGTGGTGTTGGAGATCCCAGCTGATGAGGAGCAAGGAGAGGTCCTCTTTGTTCTTTGGTGTGGATCTTTTAGGTACGCTTGCCAACGAACTGCATGGCAGGTCAACATATGTCTGGTCAAGCATGTGGTGCCCAAGCGGGACATGTGTTTGCAACGCGATATACGCTTGAGACATATGTTGCAAATAGCAGCGGTGGGATCTGATGCACTCATCTCAAAAAAGACCCACACCAAAGAACTTTTGGAATAAAGTGCAGAGACAGCAGCGCCCTGCACATTCGGAGCTCTGCGGTGTGATGCAGTCCATGTGCTGCCCTTAGGCTGGCCCCTAGAGGGCATCCTGCCTCATTGGTGATGTGCCTCCTCCTCCTCCTCTCTCTTATCAGGCACCCACGTTGAGTCAGTGACCTCATCATCCCCTCCCTCCTCATCACTGGAGCAAACCTGACAGTATGCTGCAGCAGGGGGAACATGACTGCCAGATTGCTGTCCTTTATGGGCACCCCCTCTGTCTGTGCTCACGTTACTGCCTTCATCTAGCTCAGTATCATCATCAGAGCCTTCAAAACACTGGGCATCCTCCTGGAGCATGTACCCAACACTGTGGTCAACAGTTCGAGGGACTCCTCAGGAGTACATGGTGGGGCTAGGGAAGGAGTCACTGATGCCATTGAGCCGAGGGAAGAGGCCGCGTTAGCAGCTGCTTTGCCAGACATAGTTACCTGAGCCTGGGTGAGAGAGGATGAGGAGGATGATGACGGCTTGGTCATCCACTCGACCAAGTCTTCCGCATGTTGCGGTTCAACATGGCCAGCTGCCGAAAAAAAGGCCAAGCGTGTCCCATGGCCACGTGCTGATGAGGATGCACTGTGTCCAATACCAGCACTGTTTCCTCTAGACACAGAGCCTGCTTGCCCTCTTTTATTGGCTTGTGACTGTCTGCCTCTCCTTGTTGGCCTTTCAGACATACTATTGGCCTGCAGTGAGCTGCACAAAACTGATATATATATATATATCGATTATACTGCAGCTAGCAGAATTAACTGCCTGCCTGTAGTATTATTAGTATGATAACACCTGCACTTGTCTTCAGGTAGCTATACTGTAGGTACAACTGTGCACGGTACACAGTACAGTAACTGGAAATACGTCAAAATATGTCAAGAGCCTACACAAGCACCTGGCTGCAGGCAGCTATACTGTAGGTGAGACTGTGCGGGGTACACAGTAAAATAACTGGTAATACTTCAATGAGCCTACACAAGCACTGGGCTGCAGGTAGCTTTACTGTAGGTGAGACTGTGCAGGGTACACAGTACAGTAGCTGGAAATACTTCAATGAGCCTACACAAGCACCTGGCTGCAGGAAGCTTTACTGTAGGTGAGACTGTGCAGGGTACACAGTACAGTAACTGGAAATACTTCAATGAGCCTACACAAGCACCTGGCTGCAGGTAGCTATACTGTAGGTGAGACTGTGCAGGGTACACAGTACAGTAGCTGGAAATACTTCAATGAGCCTACACAAGCACCTGGCTGCAGGTTGCTATACTGTAGGTGACACTGTGCAGGGTACACAGTACAGTAACTGGAAATACTTCAATGAGCCTAAACAAGCACCTGGCTGCATGTAGCTTTACTGTAGGTGAGACTGTGCAGGGTACACAGTACAGTAGCTGGAAAAATACTTCAATGAACCTACACAAGCATCTGGCTGCAGGTAGCTATACTGTAGGTGAGACTGTATGGGGTACACAGTACAGTAACTGGAAATACTTCAATGAGCCTACACAAGCACCTGGCTGCAGGTAGCTTTACTTTAGGTGAGACTGCGCAGGGTACACAGTACAGTAACTGGAAATACTTCAATGAGCCTACACAAGCATCTGGCTGCAAATTGCTATACTATAGGCGAGACTGTGCAGGGTACACAGTACAGTAGCTGGAAATGCTTCAATGAGCCTACACAAGCACCTGGCTGCAGGTTTCTATACTGTAGGCAAGACTGTGCAGGATACACAGTACAGTAACTGGAAATACTTCAATGAGCCTACACAAGCACCTGGCTGCAGGTTGCTATACTGTAGGTGACACTATGCAGGGTACACAGTACAGTAACTGGAAATACTTCAATGAGCCTAAACAAGCACCTGGCTGCAGGTAGCTTTACTGAAGGTGAGACTGTGCAGGATACACAGAACAGTAGCTGGAAATCCTTCAATGAGCCTACACAAGCACCTGGCTGCATACATATACCAGCCCCTTCCCCACTCTCCATCCAGAAAGCATCCCCGCAGCAACCAGTAAGGAGAGGGGAGGGGGGAACATGGCAGTAGTGTGGGGGATGGGGGGACCAAGGAGTACACAGGAGATTGGGCCAGTGGGCGGTGGATAACGGGGGGTGGCATTTAGAGGAATTGATCCCTTTAATTTTCCTCCTGCAGCAGCTGAAAGGCTGCAAGAGGAAAATGAAGGGGAATGGTTCCTCTATATGCCGCCCCTCCCATCCAGGTGTACAGGGGGCTGCACAGGAACCCTGGAGCATGCAATTGTGACCCCTGCCACTCCTGTACATATGCCCCTGCTGGAGGGATGGGATGAGTGACAATGTTGGGGGTGGGATGAGTGGGAGTGCTGGGGGGATGGAATGAGTGGCATTGCTGGGGGATGGGATGAGTGGCAGTGCTGGGGGGATGAGTAACAGTACTGGGGGGGTGGGATGAGTGACAGTGTTGGGGGTGGGATGAGTGGAAGTGTTGGGGGGTATAAGTGACAGTGCTGGGGGGATGGGATGAGTGGCAGTGCTGGGGGGATGGGATGAGTGGCAGTGCTGGGGGAATGGAATGAGTGGCAATGTTGGAGGGATGAGTGGCAGTGGTGGGGGGGAATGGGTGGCAGTGGCGGGGGAGGGATGAGTGGCAGTTAGGGGGGAGGAATGAGTGGCAGTGGTAGGGGGGAGGGATGAGTGGCAGTGCTAGGGGGGATGGAATCAGCAGTGGTGGTGGTGGGGACTGGGTTTATTGGCAGAGCTGGGTGCCGGGATCAGAGACACTTACTTGCTATCAGTGTCCCCTCGGTTTCCCCTGCATTGTTCTGTGACTGTCTCTCTCAGTTCCCTCTGCGGCTCCATGTATCTCCACTGACATCTGCTAGGAGATGGGGTCTGCTCACACAGCGGCCGTGACCTCCCACTCTTCTAAATTCAGCTCCCCGACTGCACGCCCCATCATCAGCCTGTGGCTGCAAATGGAATGGGCAGACCCGGTCAGAGAGACAGTGTGGGTGGTCCGCTGTGCTGTGCAGTGAGTGTCCCTGTTCTGACACCAGCGTAACTAGAAAAGTCAGCGGAAGTGCAACTGCTGCGACTCTGGTAGTTCCGCCACTGTCCCATACACCTTGCTACACACATATAAAGCAGTCCATTTCAGACTGCAGACAGACAATCTGGAACCTGTGAGTGTCTCCCTTGATGACAGAACATACATTTTAATGCTGTGCTGCAAGTAAGTGTCATTGCATTTGGTTACTATTACTACCATTTTCTAACACCTTTGGCTGGCTTTCTGCCTTCTGGAATATTTTTTATTATACTTATCCCTTCTCAATGTAATGGATCACCTATGCTGAGAATTTCAGAATTATGGCAGTTTTACTTTCGTTCAAGTAGTTTTTATTGGTAATTAACAAGCATCAGTTACAGGCTTTTCAATACAAGGTATTGTGTACATATTACGTTGTATGGATCTTAAACAATTTGGAATAACGATGACATAAGAAGGATAAGAGCTTACAAACATTATATACTCTGTCAAGTAGCTCAAGATCTATAAAAACTGAACATGCGAACATTAGAAGGGATTAAACTCTCTAGTTTAATCACTTTATAACACTGTTGATAATAAGCCTGAGGTCGGTCTCGAAAGAATCGTCGAGACCAACTTAACAAAGAAAAAAAAATAGCGAGAGAGTATAGCACCCAATATTATCAAGAGTAAGTAAAGTGGGAAGTTAAGAGGGAGTGAGGAGTATAGAAAGAAGGAGAACTTAGTGGAAAAAGAAAAGGAAAGCTGGGAAGAGGTGGCGGGGCGGCCGGAGCGCACGGGCACCGATGTAGTTCCCAAAAAAAAAGAAAAAAAAACCATAATTACTGTAGTTATTAGAAGTAATTTAGGGTTCCAGTAGATTCATATCGATGTCTGGGGGCAAGAAGTGTTCTATCCACGGTTGCCAAATTCTGAAGTGCTGTGGGATTTTATCTAGTATTGTTGCTTCAATTTTACTGTGTATCATTGCCTAGGTAATCCTGTTTTTCATTTCAATTATATTAAGTGTTGGTGTCTTCCAAGCTTTGGCTATCGTTTGCTTGGCTGCTGTAAAGAGATGGAGGAGGAGGCGGCGCTGAGCGCTGGTGTAGTCTTGAGGTATAAGGTTAAGTAGAGCTGTAGCTGGGTTAGGTTCTAGGGTAATTTGGTGGAGAGTAGAAGCCATCTGGAATGTCGTTGCCCAGAAACATTGCACTAATGGACATGTCCACCAGATGTGGACGTGAGTTCCTTTTTCTTTGCAACCCCTGAAACAGGTCTGGGGATAGTCAGGTAGGAATTTGGCGATTCTGGATGGAACCAGGTACCATCGCATGAGCACTTTGTAATTTGCTTCTGAGGCAACAACATTTTGAGATGAATTTTTCGTATTGGTCCATATGGAGGACCAGTCTTCTGCTTCTAGGTCAATGTTTAAGTCTTTAGACCATTGTTGTGCGTAGGTGGGGAGACTTGTGGGTGGTGTAGTAAGGTGAGTGTAAAGGCGAGAGATGAGACCTGGTGCGTGCGGGTCTGTAGCGCACATATTCTCGAACTCAGTAAGGGTATCTAGCCCAGAAGTTGATTTTACATTTGTTTTGACAAAATGAACAATTTGGAGATATCGAAAGCACTCTCTAGGTGAAAGTTGTGCTTGCGTTTGTATATCTGGGAAAGATTTTATAGAGTTACCACTGAGTAAGTCACATATATGAGTCAGACCCGCCTGGGCCCAGGTTTGGAACGAAGTTGGTTCAGTGTATGCTGGGTAGAACAGTGGGTGGCCTAAGAAGGATAAGAGTGGGGAGTGCGGAGACATCAACTTAAAGGAGATTCGTAATCTATCCCAAAGTTTGAGTGTGCTTTGTGTAATTGGGTTGGTTATAGCGCAGCGTGCTGCTGGGGGGAGCCAGAGCACATTGGATACTGTAATTGGATGCAGATCTATGGCCTCAAGGCTGACCCAAATCGGGATTTCAGTTTTAGAATGATATAATATAGACTGGGCCAATCGGGCTGTATGATAATAATGTAAGAAGTTGGGTATACCAAGGCCTCCGTTAAGCTTATGGCGGAGTAGTACTGGTCTAGCCACTCTAGGTTTAGTGGGGCCCCAAATGTATTTAAAAACTCTGTTTTGTATAGTCCTATGATAGTAAGGGGGGATTACTATCGGGAGTACCCTATATAGATACAGCAATTTTGGTAGTAGAGACATCTTCACAGCTGCTATGCGTCCAAGCCAGGAAACACACAGGGGCTGCCAGGAATTAAGTAAAGAAGAGAGTCGAGTTAGCATTGGGAGGTAATTGGAATGGAATAAGTTCAGAGGATCACTGGTCAGTTTAATTCCCAGATAAGGTATGGAAGTTGTAGACCAATTAAAAGAGTAGTTCTGACGAAGCAGTTCGAGATCGGTTTGTGGTAGTGACACGTTGAGGGCCTTTGATTTCGTTTGATTAACTTCTAACCCGGAGATTAGAGCAAACTTATCTAAGATAAGCATGAGGTTTGGTAGGGTTGTGTGTGGTGACGTGACAAACAATAATGCATCGTCTGTGAAAAGACATAATTTATGTGTGGTAGAAGCTATTTCGAGACCTCGGATATCGGGGTTTGCTCTGATCAAGGCTGCCAGGGGTTCTATTACAAGAGCGAATAACAAGGGAGATAGGGGGCAGCCCTGTCTGGTTCCACGAGAGATGGGGAAAGGATCTGAGCGGAATCCTGAATATTGTACATATGCTTGCGGGTGGTTATATAGGGCATTGATCCAACCAAGAAAGTGTGGGCCGAAGCCCCATCGTTGGAGGATATAAAGAAGGTAAGGCCAGGAGACTGTATCGAAAGCTTTTCTTATATCTAGAGAAAGGAGGTGCATCGGTATTTTACGTGATCGGGCTAAATGTTGCAGTAGGATTACTCATCTGACATTATCACTAGCTTGCCGCTTGGGTATAAAACCGACTTGGTCTTTGTGTATTAGACTACCAATAATCGGGTTAAGATGTAAAGCTAAGATTTTGGCCAGGATCTTGATATCAACGTTTAACAGAGAGATTGGTCTGAAATTAGACCATACTGTATTGTCTGTGTTTGGTTTCGGGATCATAGATATAAGTGCCGTCAATGTGTCACGACCAAAGGAATGTTGTTTAAGTAAAGCGTTGAATGAGTTAGCAAGGAGAGGGGCGAGTTCAGCTGCAAATTTTTTATAGTAGAGGCTGGGGAGGCCATCTGGGCCCGGGCGTTTATGGGATTTAAGTGTCTTAATGGCAGCTAAGACCTCCTCAACTGTGATCGTGCCCTCCATAGACTCACGACCATCATTGGTTAGCGTAGGGATTGGCAGATTATGGAAAAGTTTTTCCGCTTGACGTAAGGGAAAAGTAGCTTTTGCCTCATATAGTTTCGACAATTGCTTACGAAACTCCGAGAGTACCTTAATCGGGTTACTAGTAACAATATCCTTGGTCAATCTGAGTCTGATGGGGACACGAGCATGGTCTGGTCTGCGAAGACGCAAGGCTAAAAAGGTATCTGGTTTATTGGCTTTGGTATAGAGTGTGTGATTTGACCTGCGTAAAGCCTTATCAGCTGACTCAGCTAGTAGGATATCAAGTTCTAATTTGATTTTGTCAAGATTTTGTTTGTGAGCTTCAGTAGGGGAAGATTGAAATTGCAGGAAACTCTGGTGATAGTCTGCCTCGAGCTGTTGTTGTTTGTGGATTCTATCTTTCTTAAGGTGTGATGCAACTGAGATACATGTGCCTCTGATCACTGGTTTGTGTGCCTCCCAAAGGAGCATGGGGGAGATATCTGGGGTGGTGTTGTGTAGTAAATAGACTTTGAGGGCTATTTGGATATCTAGAAAAAATGATTGGTTGGTTAAGAGTGCATCATTCATGCACCATGTTCTGTTTGTGGGTTGTGGTATCAGGGAAGATACTGCGGTTATTACGGCACAATGATCCGTCCATGTGATTGGCTGAATTTGGGATTGAAGTAGAATTGGTGCGGATGCTATGGAAATGAAGATATGATCAATCCTAGAGAAGGATTTATGGGGGTGGGAGTAGAATGTAAAATTTTTCCTGTTGGGGTTGCATTCCCTCCAGGTGTCCAGAAGAGAAGCCTTTAATATTTGTTTGCGAAATTGCACTGAGGGGGTATAATGCTCAGTAGTATAGGGTGACTTGTCTGAGTGTGGTTGTAGGACCGAATTGGAGTCGCCACATAGGAACAGGGTTCCCTTACTGTGTGTTTTTACTACCTGTAAAAGGTGTGAGAAGAAAGGGTTAGGGTTGGTGTTAGGGGCATAATAGGAAACAAAAGTTGCCGTTATATCCTGTAGTAAACCCACCAGAATTATATATCGACCCTCCGGGTCTTTTATTTCGGATTGTAGCGTGAATGGGGTGGTGTGGTGAAAAGCAAGCAGAACTCCTCTATGTTTAGTGTCTGCTGAAGCGGTGAATACCTGTGGGTATTTAGAGCTAAAGAAGCCCGGGGTATGACGTTTGGAAAAATGTGTTTCCTGGAGGGCTACTACACTAGCTCTAAGAGATGTAAACGTTTGGAATTCTTTCACTCGCTTATTGGGTGAGTTCAGTCCTTTAACATTTAAGGTTAGTATATTTAATGGGGCCATTGATGGGTGTAAGGGGGAACCATATCATGTGAAAAGGAGCCCGTGCGAGCCGACCGACCAAGAGAAAAGGGAGAAGGAGTAGTAAAGTAAAGTGAGACAGAGAGATAAGAGGGAAAAGGAGGGGGAAGGGATGTGAGCGTAGGGCAATACTCTGAGACACAGTCCATATGGGGGGACTGCGGGTCAGTACCGCCCGACTGAGTAGCGCACCAACTCCGCGACCAGTAAACTAGCCTAAGAGCAGGTTCGCTGTAAAAGAGGGGTGCAATGACTGCTCCCCGCCGCAAACGGAGATAATAACATCGAACTAGATTGTATGTTCTGCTTCATTATAGAAATTCCAGTTGGCCGTAAATACCTGAGTAGGAATATGTTTAAGAGACAGGATGCTCTTATCCAGTGGTGGGGGGGGTAGGAGAAGGGGACTGGAGAGGAAGGGAAGAAGGTAAGGGGATGGGGGGGAGGGTGAGGGGATAGGGAGGAGGAAAAGGAAGGGAAAGGCGGGGTAAGGGGGAGCTAGGGATAGTGAGAGGGGACATTAAAAGGAGGAGGAGGGGGGGGAGAGGGGAGGGGGAGGAGGTGGAGGGTGGAGGATGGGAAGAGGGGTGTGGATAGGGATGGAGGGGAGTGAGTAGGAATATGGGACGGGGGGAAGGGATGAATAATAGGACTGGATATGATAATTTACATCGAGTTTAGTGTATAACTCAGAATCTATAACCTAGACTGCGCTAACATTACATCGTTCAGAAAAAGGGATGTGATCAGGAAAGACCATATAGATAGTCAGCTAAGTTTGATATGTACCTACTTAAAGTAGAGTAAAGGTATACATCTCACAATCTTACGTATGAGTTTACAGAACAATAACACAACGTACTATAAACCAAAAGAAGCAATATTAAAACGACTGAACCTGAGAGGACTCAAAGGGGTTTAGAAGTTCTGGAGGTTGATATTCAGAACGCAAAGAAAACCTGTCAAGCTGTATTCGTCAAGCAGGTCTCGACTGTTGTCGGGTGTTCATTGGTGGTATCAAAGGACAGTTCCTGCGGACAGCATCGAGGACCTGTGTGCAAAAGAAGAAAGCAAATGGACAAAAAGTTGCTTGCAAGTTATCAACGTAGTGCTTGGGATTTCGGGCTTGGGTGGTAGCTTCCAGGCGATCGGGCCAGGGTTCCCTTCCGGGTTGAAGTGGGATCAGGATTGCTTCGTTTCGGGGTCGTGGCGTATGGGTGAGAGGCTGATCGAGCCGGTGTGCGAGGAAGAGATGCTTCTAAATGATGTGTTGGTGGCGTCAGGTGGAGTGATTCCAGAAGCCTTTGAAGTGATTCAGGTGTGGTACAGGTGTGTTGCTGTCCCAGGTGAGAGAATTGCAGGGCAAACGTAAACCGCCACGTGTATTTGCGCTGGTGCTGTTGCAAGATTTGCAGCTGGGGTTTCATAGCACGGCGTTTTGCAATGGTGAGGGGTGCTAAATCAGAGAATAGCTGGTACGTGTGGTCCTGGAACTGTAAGGAGTTCTTGTTGCGGGCTGCTGTTAACAGTTGTTCCTTTGTATGGAAGAAATGCAGCTTAACAATAATGTCACGTGGTGGGCCATCGGCCTGGCGTCGTGTAAGTGCCCTATGAATTCTATCGAACTCAAGGCGTTCGATAGGTATGGGGGGTGATAGTTCCTGGAACAAAGCGGTGGTAAAAGATTGGATGTCATCGATCGACTCTGGTATGCCACGGAGGTGCAGATTGGATCTGCGAGATCGATTTTCTGCATCTTCTAAACGAGAGAGTAACATAGCATTCTCCTCACAAAGAGCCGTTTGTTCTTGGACCTGCTCTTGAACAGTTAATTCCATATCATCAACCCTGGTTTCTAAGTCTGCTGTGCGCTGACCTAACTCACGAATTTCACGAGTCAGACTGCTAGTGATCTGGTCAGATGTTGTTTTTAAGGCTTTATGAAGCATTGATTCCATCAGTCTAATAAATGCCGTTTGTGACATACCAGGTTGTGAAATGAGAGGAGAATCACCTGGATTAGGGTGTTCATCGCTGTCTTCCTCACTGTCCGGCACATCTGAGCGGGCTGGAGAGGATGCAGACTGTTCTGCTAGGGCTCGGGCCTTCGCCGCCATCTTGGAGGAGGCGCGGGCTAATGCCTCTTTGATGGGTTTAGGCTTCGGTTTACCTCTGTGTCCCGTTAAAACCATACCGGAGGGTGCTCTGGCCCACGGAGATTCCGGGTGTGCAGCGGGGAGTGCGGAGCTCTACAGTGAAGCGTCCGACATGTCGAGCTTCGCGCATGCGCCCCCATGGCAGTTTTACTTTATTTATGTACTCATTGCATGCATATAATCCATGTTACCATCATGTTTTGCTGCTGCTTGCTTGCCAGTAAATTATCCAGAGAGGTGTTTTCATGCTTCTGTTTGTCTTTTTGCTAAACAATACACTTTCTATAATTATGTATATTTTTCATGCCAGCACCATCCTCAGATAAATGATCCTTGTGAGCGCCTGTACACCTACAGCGGTGATATTTATATCTTTTACTTTTTTTTCATCTCGCCTGTCTTTGCTTCTTGTATAGTCTGATTTTTGGACTTAAACTCTGCCACCTTACCTCTAAGGGTACTTTCTCCTTCTGTTGGCAAAGCACAGATGCAATGGGACAATTTGGTGAGCTTTAACCTCATGATCCTGTAGTGCAACGGTCACAGCCAAATAATCAGACCAGTGGTGATGTGCACCCCAATGTCCTCCTTCCACATGGATCCTTTCTGCTACTGGTCAAGCTCTGGCCTGGGACAGTACGACCTGCCAGGTTACCGAAGAGTCATGGGGGAACATTATTCTGCGATACAATATGCCATTTCTCAAGAGGAGGCATGACCATTCGTTCAGCAGTTTTTGTGTTTCTGGTAGCAGTTGTGATCTTTCACTTCTACTGGGCCAGCGCCATAACTGCATTGCCTCCATGACTGGGGCAATCACAGGGTCATCCTTCTGCGTTTCTGCCCAGTTACAATCTTCCAATACCTGGATGAGGTCCACCCGTGGTCTACTCTTAGATATAGCCCCCATTGAGGGTGGAATTTCTTCATCTTCGGCCTCTTCATCCGCATCTCACTGTGGTTGGGCTGAAGGGTACCGTGATAGGGCATCAGCCACATGGTTCCCCTTTCCTGGGTGGTAATGCAGGGAAAAGTCAAACTTTGCCAGACGTGCTGCCCATCTTTGTTCCAGAGCACCAAGTTTGGTTGTCTGGAGATGTACTAAGGGGTTATTGTCTGTCCAGTCTTTGAACTTAGACCCTGTGAGATACTCTGCAAAACGTTCTGTGACGTCCCACACCAGCGCTAACAGTTCCAACTTGAAGGAGCTGTAGTTTGCAGGGTTTCTCTGGGTTGGATGAAGGCTGCGGCTGGCATAAGCAATAACCCGTTCCTTACCATCTTGCATTTGTGAGAGCATGGCCCCCAGGCCCTGGTTACTGGCATCAGTTTGTAACTGAAATGGAAGGGAGAAATCATCAAAGGCCAATACAGGGGCTGACACCAACCGTTGCTTTAAGAAGTCAAATGCCTCTTGCTGTTCCAGTCCCCATTCTACCCTCTTGTGACCTCCTTTCTGGTCTACTCCATGTAATAACTTCTGGATTGGAGCAGCATGATGGGCGTAGTGCTTGATGAAACGTCGATAGTGCCCCGCTAACCCTAGGAAGGCTCTAACCTCAGTCACGGTTGATGGTGCCTTCCATTCTTATATTATCTTGATTTTCTCTGGGTTGGGGAGCACACCCTGTTTTGAAATGACATGTCCCAAATATTCAATCTCACTTTTGAATAGTTTTTTTTTGGCTTAAGCTTCAGCCCATACTGATGTAGCCTGGGCTAGAACAGCATCGAGTTGGGTGAGGTGTTCCTCAACGGTGGCAGAGAACACCACAATATCATCAAGATAAATCAAGATGCTATTCAGGTTCATATCCCCAAGACAATGCTCCATTGTCCTCTGGAAGGTAGCAGGTGCATTTTTCAGCCCGAAAGGCATTCTCTTGAACTGCCATAGTCCCATAGGGGTGATGAAAGAAGTTTTTGGTTGATCGGCTTTGGCCACAGGGATCTGCCTATACCCACTGGCGAGATCAAGCATGGAAAAGAATTTGGCTTTCCCTAGAGCTGTTAGGGACTCTTCAATCAGCGGCAGGGGATAGGCGTCTCTTGTAGTGACAGCATTCAACCGTCTATAATCTACACAGAAGCGGAGAGTGCCATCCTTTTTCCGCACTAATACAACAGGAGCTGCCCATGGGCTCTTGCTGTCTTCAATTACGCCTTGCTGCATCATCTGTTCCAACATCTGCTTGACTACCTGTTAGGGATGAGCCGAACACCCCCCTGTTCGGTTCGCACCAGAACATGTGAACAGGCAAAAAATTAGTTCAAACACGCAAACACCATTAAAGTCTATGGGACACGAACATGAATAATCAAAAGTGCTAATTTTAAAGGCTTATATGCATGGTATTGTCATAAAAAGTGTTTGGGGATCCGGGTCCTGCCCCAGGGGACATGGATAAATGCAAAAAAAAGTTTTAAAAACGGCCGTTTTTTCGGGAGCAGAGATTTTAATAATGCTTAAAGTGAAACAATAAAAGTGTAATATTCCTTTAAATTTCATACCTGGGGGGTGTCTATAGTATGCCTGTAAAGGGGCGCATGTTTCCCGTGTTTAGAACAGTCTGACAGCAAAATGACATTTCAAAGGACAAAAAGTCATTTAAAACTACTCGCGGCTATTAATGAATTGCCGGTCCGACAATACACATAAAAGTTTATTGATAAAAACGGCATGGGAATTCCCCACAGGGGAACCCCGAACCAAAATTTTTAAAAAAAATGACGTGGGGGGTCCCCCTAAATTCCATACCAGGTCCTTCAGGTCTGGTATGGATATTAAGGGGAACCCAGGCCAAAAAAAAAAAAAATGGCTTGGGGTCCCCTTCAAAATCCATACCAGACCCTTATCCGAGCACGCAACCTGGCAGGCCGCAGGAAAAGAGGGGGGGACGAGAGAGCGCCCCCCTCCTGAACTGTACCAGGCCACATGCCCTCAACATTGGGAGGGTGCTTTGGGGTAGCCTCCCAAAACACCTTGTCCCCCATGTTGACAAGGGACGGTAAATGAACAACATAGCAAAATATAAGGATAATAATGATAATAATGAGATAGAATGACAAAATAAAAAAAAAAAAATGCATATGCACGTAATTAAATAAAGGTCAAAAACGCTATACATAATGTGCACAATATACTAGATATCACGCACATAAATGGTATTGCTGGTAGTTAGTACGAGACGTATATGTACTGATTCTGCAGAAAATACGACGTATGCATGCAACCATAATCACATGCACACAAGTAGTATCACGAAGGTGCGTAAATAGGGCTATTGATAAACATTACTAAATCACCAATTTTAACAGGCAACATAAACAAAGAATAAACACTGGAAAAATTATTCAAAGCATTTAGAGGATGGTATTAATTTCAAGTTCCTCGTTGAGTCCATTAGGGGAAAGTGTGTCAAGGGTATAGATCCAGAATGTTTCGCGTTCGCATAATCGTGAAAATCGCTCAGCTTCAGATAGACCCTTAGGTATGGATTTGATGACCCAGACTCGAAGGCCTATTGTGGAGCGAGCATGATACTTTAACAAATGGCGTGGCACATTATGTTTATTGCAACCTAGTTCCACCAAACGGCGGTGCTTGCCAAAACGCTGTCTTAATGGGCAGATGGTTCGGCCTACATATAAGAGCTTGCAGGGGCATATGAGGCAGTACACCACATAATCGCTAGAACAATTGTGGAATTTGTCAAAGGAGAAGAGTCTACCTTTATGGGTAAAACTCTTTTGTCCATGATTGACAAAAGCACAAGTCAGGCACAGTGGTTTATTGCACCTGTACATTCCTACTAGAGGAATAAGGCAGAGAGGATTATCTTTAGTTGTGTGTTTTAGCTTGCTGGGTGCTATTTTGTTTTTCAATGTAGGGGCCCTTCTGTAGGTGACCTTAGGTCTTTGGCACAAGGTAGTATTCAAATGGGGGTCTTGCTTTAAAATGTTCCAATGTTTATGGAGTATATGTTCCATCTTTCTGTATTGACTATGGAACCCTGTAATAAAGCGTACCTCTGACTCTTCCAGGGGTTTAATAGTCTTGGGTTTCTTACCTGGAAGATACTGGTTGTACACCTGTTCTATCAATGGTGGGGGATAACCTTTCTCTGTAAATTTATTTTTGAGATGTGTGCTCTGAGTAACACAATACTTCCTGATAAAGGTGAGGGGGTATGCTTCTGTAGCAATCCCGGATAGGTGGATTTCCTCCTGTTGAGATCTCATGTTCAATTTCATTGCTACAGCCCAGGTCAAAATCCCCCTGGGAAAATGCCTCTGACCTCTTATCCACCAGTTGCCTTACTGCTTCTATCTGGGTGGGTGTGAGTTCCTCAGTGGACAGCTGTAGAAGTGGAAGTATCTGTTCTCCTACCCATGCCTGGTCTGCTCCTGCTGAACATTTGGCAACATTCACTTTAGCTACATAACGTCGTCCGTGAAATTTCTGGAACTCTATGTGGTCCACTTTGGGAGAAATCACACCTGAAATCAGGGCCAGCTCTGCCACTGGTGTCTCTGGGGGCAAGTGAAATGGGGTTGTCTTGCTGTTCCACATCTTAACTAGCACAGTGCCTTGACGAACTACTGTAAGAGTTCTAGCAACAAACGAGGCCATATCTGAGGGTAAGGGTTCCACTAGCACTGGGACGCCCTGCAGTCTAAGGCATGATCCAACATTCATGGGAAGTACAAGTTCTTTGCAGGTAGGTATTACAATCTCTGTCCCAAAAGGAACCCCCATGACACCAGCCTTTTCATTAATATTTGCGATACTTGCGTCAGAGCCAAGGTAAGGCCAAGGTAAGAAGCAGCTTTCTAACTTCTTTAGGTGGTCCCAGCTGTGTAGGACACTGTTTTAACAGCTCAGGCCTCAGCCCCTGGATGATATTCATGCCCAATATCACCTGCAGTTGACCTTTTTCAGATGCTCGTGTAACCACAACACCTTTTTGGCCCAGGTCCTGTCCCCACAGTTCTACTTATATCGAGGTAATCCCGACCACTTCTATAGGAAGTTCGTTGGCAGCTGTCAGTAAGATCCAGGGGGTATCCTGACTCATTTTCTTCTTTGGGAAGTATCGCTGGAACAAGGGTTCTGGTAGAATGGTGACTTGGGACCCAGTGTCAAAAAGACATTCGACCTCTTGGCCATCGAAGTACCCGTGTACCACAAGGCAATCGACCACCATGCCCTCCATGTGTGATGGGGGAGTCATTTTGCTGGGCCGCCCCACTGCTTGATTCCTAGCGGCGGGGCACTCTGAGTTTAATGGCTCCCTCAGTATTCGATCAGGACAGTCCCTCAAGCAATGTCCCTTTTGTCGACAGCCCCAACATGGAGAGGGTGACGTCTCCCGTCTTGGCCGTCTGCGGGGCGGTGATTGGTTTCTCCATGAAGGCGTGTGTTCCCTTGGCCCCCTTGGATTGTCTCGCTCACGTCTCAGCGTGGCAAGTTCTGTCTGGAGCTGGGCCATTCCTTCTGTCAGCTTGTGGATGGCCAGCTCCCATGGAGCTGTGTGTCCAGTTTGTGGCGGTTTACATGGTTTATCACCTGTGCTGGCCATTAAGATGTCCGTACTGGCACATCTGGGTTCTGAATATAGGATAGCTGCTTCCAGAATTTTGTAGAATTTTAAGTTTGGGTTACTTCTGTCCTTCTCTTGTAACTTTTCCCTGACTTTGTCAGACAGAAGCCCATCCACAAATTGATCCTTCAGCCACCCATCTGTATCACTCCAGCCAGCATGTCCTGCTCGCCTCCTCCCCTTGTGGCGGATCTCAGCTGCTATATCCTGCAGTTCCAGGGCATACTGCGGAATGGATTCTCCCACTCTCTGCCTCCTACTGATAAAGCAAGCTCTAAGATCCCCTTATGCAACCGTCTGGGTGTACACTTTCAAGCGGCTCATTATCTTGTCTAGGGAGTCCTGGTCCTCTGCTGGAAGGTGTAGGATCAACTTCCTTGCTTCCCATTCAAGGGCACTAATGGCCAGGTCTGCCTGCTGTGCAGGTGGGACCCCATATGACCGGATCAAGCCCCACAACCTCCTAATCCCATCATCTAAGTCCTGATCCAGTCCTGTGTGCTGTGAAGATGTGAAATATATGAACCATATCTTTCTATGTATCCAGAGTTCCTCTTCAACATGAATTTGTATTTCTGATATTTCTTATTATTCTTGTTTTTCTCTAAGATGTTTCTGAATTCTTTTGGTATTGCAACACAAGTGGCTGACCAGCTGACAATTAAATGTTCTGCCAATGACCTGACACAATTCTCGGAAAGGATGTGATATGGGAAGATGTTGACATAGAAAGTCCCTGTGTAAAAGTCAAATTAATTCCTTTTCTGTCAAAATAATTTGTTAATTAAAAATAGCCAGGTCAAGATGACCCAAAAATTGGCCAAAAGCTGTGTTGACATACTTGGTGAAATGCGTACTTGGAATGTAATGCTAGGAGTTTCTATAAAAGCTTGAACCACTTTGTAATCTGTATCACGATCAATTTAGATGTGATCTGCTGTATGTACAGTGCATATTCTGAAGTAAACATACATGAGACGAATGCAGCTCTATTGGCGTTGATGTCCTTTAGTTCAAGGTTCAACTTGACAGTTTGATGACCCCGATTTGTGTCTTCTTGTCTGCATCTCCACCACCGGCTCACCACCCTCACCAAGATGGACAGTAGCAAAGAGGCCTCAGGTGAGAAAACCTTTATTTTCTCATATTAAATACTGTCTTTTTTGTGCGCTGTTGAGGGGCTGGTTGGGGGAGTGTAGCCACAGAAGGTAAACACGTTTCCTATTTGATTTTGCCTGCATTTTGTCTCTGTATCATTACTGAGAATGTTAAAGGTACCTATTAAAATTTAAAGCATGCTAAAGAATGATCATTTTAAGCGCTTGCTTTTTCTCCTTGTCTCCAGAAATGACAATGTATATATATATTTTGTGAAGGGATGTATAAGTGCAGGTACCACAATTTCTGAAGAGTGAGTAGAAGTTGGTGGTGGTGTTGAATTTTTTCTTTGCATTTTTTTTTGAACATTTGTGGTCCTAAGGCAGATAGGTATTGCCTTCAGCGGATAGCCACAAATGGGTGAATGCAGGCCCGGATTTACTCCCTTTGCCGCCCCAAGGCCGGGTCCTTCAATGCCGCCCCCCCCCATACACACACACACACCACCATTCTCATCCTTTATCGATGACTGCTACAATGGATCAATTAAAAACATATCTCCACACACGAGAACACTGAAAACAACTGACTTTAATTGTACTTCAGGGTAAGCGCGCGGGGTAACAATTTTTTGCGGGCAATTTTTCAGGGCAATTGCTGGTGTTAGTGCCTCAATCATCCCCGACACCATGGTTGGTTTGGTGTCAGGATGATTGAAACACATTATTTCTATCATTACATTGTAATGTAAAATGAAATAGTTCAACTCACCATAATGCAGAATCATTGGGAGCCCTGAGCGTGTCACTTGCCACCATCGCTTGTCACTTGACACTATGCCTGCCACCAGATGGAGATGTCACTTTCCATGCTGCCACCACATGGGGATGTCACTTGCCACACTGCCTGGCTGCCACCAGATGGAGATGTCACTTGCCACACTGCCTGCCACCAGATGGAGATGTCACTTGCCACACTGCCTGGCTGCCACCAGATGGAGATGTCACTTGCCACACTGCCTGGCTGCCACCAGATGGAGATGTCACTTGCCACACTGCCTGGCTGCCACCAGATGGAGATGTCACTTGCCACACTGCCTGCCACCAGATGGGGATGTCACTTGCCATGCTGCCACCAGATGGAGATGTCACTTGCCACTCTGCCTGCCACCAGATGGAGATGTCACTTGCCACTCTGCCTGCCACCAGATGGGGATGTCACTTGCCACTCTGCCTGCCACCAGATGGAGATGTCACTTGCCACACTGCCTGGCTGCCACCAGATGGAGATGTCACTTGCCACACTGCCTGCCACCAGATGGGGATGTCACCTACCACGCGCCACCAGATGGAGATGTCACTTGCCACTCTGCCTGCCACCAGATGGAGATGTCACTTGCCACTCTGCCTGCCACCAGATGGGGATGTCACTTGCCATGCTGCCACCAGATGGAGATGTCACTTGCCACACTGCCTTGCTGCCACCAGATGGAGATGTCACTTGCCACACTGCCTGGCTGCCACCAGATGGGGATGTCACTTGCCCCGCTGCCACCAGATGGAGATGTCACTTGCCACGCTGCCCCAGA
Organism: Lithobates clamitans; assembly: GCA_037952925.1. Lineage (NCBI taxonomy): Eukaryota > Metazoa > Chordata > Amphibia > Anura > Ranidae > Lithobates > Lithobates clamitans. The sequence continues at coordinate 37,809 of JBBGZY010000287.1, read as the reverse complement.
TGGAGATGTCACTTGCCACTCTGCCTGCCACCAGATGGGGATGTCACTTGCCACGCTGCCACCAGATGGGGATGTCACTTGCCACACTGCCACCAGATGGGGATGTCACGTGCCACGCTGCCACCAGATGGAGATGTCACTTGCCACACTGCCTGGCTGCCACCAGATGGGGATGTCACTTGCCATGCTGCCACCAGATGGGGATGTCACTTGCCACACTGCCTGGCTGCCACCAGATGGGGATGTCACTTGCCATGCTGCCACCAGATGGAGATGTCACTTGCCACGCTGCCACCAGGTGGGGATGTCACTTGCCACACTGCCTGGCTGCCACCAGATGGAGATGTCACTTGCCACGCTGCCACCAGATGGAGATGTCACTTGCCACACTGCCTGGCTGCCACCAGATGGGGATGTCACTTGCCATGCTGCCACCAGATAGGGATGTCACTTGCCACGCTGCCACCAGATGGGGATGTCACTTGCCACGCTGCCACCAGATGTTGATGTCACTTGCCACACTGCCACCAGATGGGGATGTCACTTGCCACGCTGCCACCAGATGGGGATGTCACTTGCCACGCTGCCACCAGATGGAGATGTCACTTGCCACACTGCCACCAGATGTTGATGTCACTTGCCACACTTCCACCAGATGGGGATGTCACTTGCCACGCTGCCACCAGATGGGGATGTCACTTGCCATGCTGCCACCAGATGGAGATGTCACTTGCCATGCTGCCACCAGATGGAGACGTCACTTGCCACACTGCCACCAGATGGGGATGTCACTTGCCACGCTGCCACCAGATGGGGATGTCACTTGCCATGCTGCCACCAGATGGAGATGTCACTTGCCATGCTGCCACCAGATGGAGACGTCACTTGCCACACTGCCACCAGATGGGGATGTCACTTGCCACGCTGCCACCAGATGGGGATGTCACTTGCCACGCTGCCACCAGATGGAGATGTCACTTGCCACGCTGCCACCAGATGTTGATGTCACTTGCCACACTGCCACCAGATGGGGATGTCACTTGCCACGCTGCCACCAGATGGGGATGTCACTTGCCACGCTGCCACCAGATGGGGATGTCACTTGCCATGCTGCCACCAGATGGGGATGTCACTTGCCATGCTGCCACCAGATGGGGATGTCACTTGTCATGCTGCCACCAGATGGAGACGTCACTTGCCACACTGCTTGGCTGCCACCAGATGGGGATGTCACTTGCCATGCTGCCACCAGATGGGGATGTCACTTGCCACGCTGCCACCAGATGGGGATGTCACTTGCCACGCTGCCACCAGATGTTGATGTCACTTGCCACACTGCCACCAGATGTTAATGTCACTTGCCACGCTGCTTGTCTGCCACCAGATGAAGGAGGGCGGAACAGCGGTGCTGGCAATGAGAGATGTCATCTCTCTCCCCCCGCCGCCGCACCACTGACATTACTTCTTAGTCTTTTCAAAAATGGCGCCGGGCGGCGAAATCACGCTACTGCGCATGCGCCGCCCGGCCGAGCGCATACGATCTTTCCCGAGAGCGGCCGCTTCAGAACTGCGCATGCGCAGTAGTGGGCGGCTCGCGGCCATCTTTTCTAAGGGCACCGGTGCCCTTAATCAACTTTAAGGAGCAGCCAGAAAGGGGGGGGGCAGCCGCGAAGTCACCGCAGGAGCGGTGCCGCCCCTGCACCACTGCCGCCCCGAGGCCTGGCCTCGGTGGCCTTGTGGCAAATCCGGCCCTGGGTGAATGATGTTTTTTTGAACGTTTGTGGTCCTAAGGCGGATAGGTATTGCCTTCAGCGGATAGCCAAAAATGGGTGAATGACCTGCTGTATGTTCTCTGGAATAGGGAGTCTAGATAGGGACTAGCCTATTGCCACTCAGAAAGGAGACGTCCTTCTGAGAGTAGAACGAGCGAGATATCTCAACTTATGTACTGGGCTGCTGGTACACATCCATAAAGTTAAACGGTGAAGCTCTCGGTCCCGGAGTTCCAAATTATTGTCATTTCTGAAGAGATTAATGAGAAATTGTGATAAATATGGGAAATTTGGTTGGAAAAAAAAATGTTTTGCCTGTCATGAATACATTTGGGTTAACAAAAGATAGGGCAAAAAGTTATTGAAAATAGCAAAAGCAACAGGGCTAAGTATTGCCAAATTACTACCAAGTGCTCCTATCATCAGAATGATGGTGAGTGGAGACCCAGATGCCATGAAACATCATGTAAAATGGTGTAAACTAACAGAAAAGAAGTATAAGAAGGACCAATCTAAATGGTGGCTGCCAGAGGGTCCCTTAATACACCGACAATTGATGCATTGTTTAATCTGCTTTTTAAAATGTCTGATTGTGGGGGGATTGAATGTTTAGCAGCCTGGGAAGAAGTATCCAGGAAGGATATAAACCCCCCCCCCCCCCCTATAAAATGTGCTCAGAGAAAGCTGCTTTACATGTAGAAGATGAGGATGAAATGCCCAATGCATGGGCTTCCCCTTATGACTCAATAAGAAGGGAATTGTCAGGAGCGTCTGCACCTATGGTACAGAAAGTGGAAACTACAGGATGGGAGTCAGCTAGTGATGATATAGGTGAGGCATCTGGTTATCAGCAGGCCACTCCAAGTATTATGACAGAAACCCCACAGTGTAGACACATAGGTAAATTTGTTAATAAACAGTAGTCCCCACATTACCGTAGAGAGGAACCATTCTATGATGTAGATGGTACAATGACATTTGAAAAAGATGAGAAAATGTGGCAGTACACTTTATCTCCGGGTAAAACTGTCATTGACATACCGCATAGGTTAAAAGAGGAAGCAACTGATCTGTTGTTCATACTTTTATTAGTAGCTGATATGGAGGGAGGAATTCCAGAAGAGGCCAAACAAAAAATTGACCCCTCCGTATGGGTAACAGGAGCAAACACTCCTGGCCTTATGAAAGTTACCCCTGTGCGGTTAAATAGAGACCCTACACTACCAGTACCTAGACTACCTCAATACCCATTATTCCCTGAATCAGTTGAAGGTATTAAGCCAGTAATAGATGAGTTACTACAGGAGGGTGTTCTTACTCCTTGTAGGAGTTCTGCTAACACTCCTATCTATCCATTTTCCAAACCTATAAAAGCAGGAGAAAGAAGCTATCGCTAAAACGAATGAATATTGAATTTTACAGAATCTGAGAGATTAATAAGGATAGAAATAAAAATAAATAATAATGAATGTATAACAAGTTCCTGTACCGGGAAAAGCAACACTGCATATGGAAAGTATTAAGGTGCAGGTCTTAGCTGTTCAAATTAGAAGGGAAAGATGAGCTAAGTCTAGCAGAACTAAGATGTATGTTAGAAATGCCCCAAGAGTGGGGGCTTGGGTTCAGCAGATAGTGGAGTGTGGTGATTTGATTAATGAAAATTTCATTCCTTCCCTGAACTTGCTGTCTTGAATTTGGGACAAAATACAGAACCAATGATTGATGTGTCAGTTAATGGTTTATCTATCCTGTGTTTAATAGATAAAGGCGATTCAAAGAGTTTGTTAAATATATTTCATGACAATTTTTCCACTTCGAATCAGCAGGTAATTTTGGTTGGGGTAAGTAATGATGTAATTACTTACTGCCAAAGTCACTGAGCCTCTATAGGTAAGGATGGGAGGTCAGTGTCATAAATGTTCTTTTGTTTTATCCCCATACTCCCCTGGCAGTCTGCTAGACAGAGGTATAGTAATAAATATAGGAGTAACTATAGTTTTAACCACTGAAGGAATGGGAGTAAAACATACTTGAAGTAAAGGGAGACTTTAGATTTGCTCCTTATGCCAGCAATTTATTAACCCCAAGCAGAAGGGGCTATTGCAAATATTTATAGTGACTCAGCCTATGCTGTGGGCATAGTGCATAGTTTTGCACAACTCTGGCAAGAAAGGGGTTATTTGACAGCAGCAGGAACTCCTATACAGCATAAAGAGTTAATTGTCAGATTATTGGCAGTGATCCAACTGCCTCTTAAAGTTGCAGTAATTAAATGTAAAGCACATACCAGAGCAGATGATAGTATGTCGCTTGGAAATGCTTTGGCTGATAGGTATGCTAAAGATGCTATACATTCTTATGAGCCAACTACAGCGCTTCCAACATTCCTGCTCACAGATCTTCAAGTGGATCTGAACATCCTATTAGCCCTGCAGGCAAGCTCACCTCATACATCCTCTTGGACCACAAAGGGAGCTATTTGTGGGACAGATGGTCTATGAAGATTAAAAAACAGACTGGTTGCTCCTCCGACATTGTTTCCTTCTTTGTTTGCTTTGAGCCATGGGCTTTGCCATGTCTCAACAGGAGGGATGTGTCGGGTGGTAGCCAAAGATTGGTGGGCTCCAGGTTTTTCTGCATATGCTGCTAAACGGGTTACTGAATGTTCTATATGTCAAATGCATAACATTGGGAAGTCAGTGCCCACTCCCATGAAGCATATTCCACATACTGAGGAGCCATTTCAAATTGTGCAAATTTAAGTATCTTTTGGTTTGCATTGATCAATTTTTGAACTGGCCAGAGGCTTGGCCCACGTCCAAAAATAATGCCAGAACTGTGGTAAAATGTCTGGCGAGGGAATTGATCCCAAGGTTTGGTATAGGGTCAATAATTTCCTCAGATAGAGGGACACATTTTGATAACAAACTTATGGCAGAAGTAGTAAATATTTTGGGTATGAAACAGCAATTGCATACTCCTTACAGACCTCAGGCTAGTGGGATGGTGGAACGCAGCAATCAAACCCTGAAGAGGTATTTAGCCAAAATAACTGCTAATGGACAAAGCACATGGGTAGAAGCGTTACCTATACCCTTGGTGACCATTAGGACTACCCCTAAAGAGAAACATGGACTGTCACCTTTTGACATATTGTTTGGGCGACCGCCTAAAAGACTACATTCATCTCTTGTGCAGCCAGAGACAGTGACTTTAATAAATGGTCAAGATTCCATGATAGAATATGTTCGCAAATTGGCAAATGTGTTTTCTGATACTTTTTCCAGAGCCAAAGCAGGACAACCCACGAACACGAGTGAAGGAACTCATGGACTAAAGTCAGGAGATTGGGTGTATATCAAGAATCACACACCCCGGACTACTTTGTCCCCTAAGTGGAAAGGACAATTTCAGGTCATTCTTGTGTCTCCTACTGCAGTGAAGCTGAAAGTATTGGGTGCATGGTTCGCACTGTAAGAAGTCTGTGGTTCCAAAAGAGAATATAAGCCGGTCTGCTACTGGCAAGAATTGTTCTGTACTTTTACCTTCCAGGTCTCCTCCACTAACTCGTGCTCGAGCAAGAAAACTGCAGAATGAATCTCCTAGGGCCTAAGATGAATGTGAAGCTCTGGAGTGTTATCCTCTGTGGTGGAGTGGTGGTATGGATTACAGTCATGGCATATGAATGGGCATACAAGAAAGAAAAGGGTAAGATACAAGACACTTTTCTTTTTAATGTTACTGTAATGGAAGAAATGTCACAAAGTGAACCGGTTTCAGATACTGATCTAAGAGCACGGAGGGCAGCCGCACATGAATATCATGCCAAACTAGCAGAGCCTTTCCATAACTCTTTTGTATCTATCAAGAAACTAAATGTCACCAATTGCTGGATATGCACACATGCACCTATTTCTCATAAGACTATACCTTTGTTAGGAATACCTAGCACTTTAGCTGAAATGGAGGACAGTGCACACTTTGGTGAAGTCAGTAGAACAATGATTGACAGAGCTATTTCACTTCTACTGTTCACAAATGCTCCATTGAGAAAACCAGCAGTGTGCATTAACTTTACTTGAACTTATACACCTGAGTTGCTTTCCCAGGGTTACCAGAGTACTACCCGACCAATTGGGACAATATGAAGCCATTGATGTGCCTGCAAGGATATAATTTCAATAAAGCTTGTGCTGCCCCACCAGGTTATTACTTCATATGTGGAAAGAAAGCATATACTTGGGTTCTTTTGAATTCTAATGGGGTTTGTTACTTTGTTAGAGTCATGCCTGCTACTTGGTTTATGGAGGATAATGACTTTCAAGAAACACAGCTCCACAAAATACCTGTACACTTTCTTAAAAAAGACTTTGTGCACCTTGTAAAAAGGGATCTCGCTGATCAGTCAGCTTCAGGAGAAGATGAAACCCCAGGAGGACAAGAAGAAGAAGACTCCGAAATTAATGTGAAAAATGACAATTATCCTAATAGGCCTACATTTTATCCTAAGTCAGATGATAACTTCACAAGTATTGAATCACATAACAGAGAGATTAAACCATTGTTTTCTATTCCTTGGGTAAATAGATGTTGTATTAAAAAGGCTTTCAGTTTCATCATTGATTTGGCAGACCTGATGGATAACATTACTGCCTTGTATGATAGAAACTTTATAGCCCTTGCTATAGAATTGAAGATGATCAAAAAAGAGGTTTTGCAGCACTGGCTGGTGCTGGATTATCTCACGGCCAGTCAAGGAGGAATATGCACCATAGTGGGAACTACTTGTTGTAACTACATTGGAAATTATATTAAGCCTGAAGATGCCATCATTTCGCATGTAGAAAAGGTACAACAAATGAAGGTTAAATTTTGCAAAGAACATACCGAAACTGCTTGGGTTGAGGGTAGCTGGGAAAGGTGGCTTTCCTGGCTCAATCCTCTTAACTGGTTTTCTGGTATTGCAGGATGGTTTTCTGGAATTTTACATGGTATTTTATATATCGTAGGAATTATAGTCCTCATAATCCTGATAGTTAAATGCACACCTATGTTATGCAAATGTTGTTTGAAGATAATCACACGTGCTGGTACTAATATTGGTTCTTCTGAGCCCTTAAGGTCTCGAGTCAGAACTGCTCATGAGATGGTGGTCCGTATACCTGGTGTCAGGAAATGATCCATCCGCTGGTAATATCTGTTATTTGGCACGCAGTACTGAGGTCCACCAGCAGGTGTCTCCTGGCAGTTTGGAACTGTCAGGAGAGCTTTTCCCTGTTAATGTTATGTCATCTTTGGGCCGCAGTACTGGCGTCCACCAGCGGATGGATCCTGGCATTGTGGAGCAGACAGTACCTCCTACAATCAGATGTCACTTGAGGCCAATCACAGGCCTATAAATACCCGGCAAGCACTCACATGTTTGCCTTGATTTCTTCATTGCCTCCTGACCTGCTAGCAATCTGATCCTGTGCCCTGAACCTGATCCTGTCTCCCTGTCCAGATTCCTATACTGCCCCACCTGTTACCTTGCATCCCTGCCCGCAGTCTGATCCATCCATCCTCTCCCTGTCCTGTGTTCTAACCCCATCTGCTGATCTCCCTGTGTATGACCTTGGCCTGGCTTACGTTTAAGTCTCTGGAACATCCCCTGTCCATCTGCTGATCTGCTGTGTATGACCCTGGCCTGGCTATTGTTTATGATCCTGGTATTTCCCATTTATTGTACTTATCTGTCTGTTGTTATTTGTGGGTCTCTGTCTGTGGTTGCACTGTGTCATATTGGAATTGGTTGTTCTATATTACTCACTTACTTTAATAAATTAATATATTTTCACTTATTTACGTTTGGGTGTCCTCTGTCGCAGATCACACGGTTCTGGTCACACCTGTTCATGACACCTGGAGATCAACCTAAAGATACAGAAGAAGCTTAAAAGGGATACCAAAAGAATTCTAAACACAAGAGGGGCTGTGAAGATGTGAAATATACCATATCTTTCTATGTATCCAGAGTTCCTCTTCAACATGAATTTGTATTTCTGATATTTCTTATTATTCTTGTTTTTCTCTAAGATGGTTCTGAATTCTTTTGGTATGGCAACACAAGTGGCTGACCAGCTGACAATTAAATGTTCTGCCAATGACCTGACACAATTCTCGGAAAGGATGTGATATGGGAAGATGTTGACATAGAAAGTCCCTGTGTAAAAGTCAAATTAACCTTTCTCAAATAATTATTCTTCCTTTTCTGTCAAAATAATTTGTTAATTAAAAATAGTCAGGTCAAGATGACCCAAAAACTGGCCAAAAGCTGTGTTGACATACTTGGTGAAATGCGTACTTGTGACGTGTAACTTTGGGCTTTTGCCCGCCATAGAATGTAATGCTAAGAGTTTCTATAAAAGTTTGAACCACTTTGTAATCTGTATCACGATCGATTTAGATGTGATCCGCTGTATGTACAGTGCATATTCTGAAGTAAACATACATGAGACAAATGCAGCTCTATTGGAGTTGATGTCCTTTATTTCAAGGTTCAACTTGACAGTACTTAGGCAGCTGTTGTGGTAGCAATCCTGCCAGCAATAGAGAAACTATGGCAGACTGTTTAACTCCCTCAGTGCCTCTTCTGACTGGCTCTGCCATTGTGCTGTTCTCCTCATCACTGTCTGACATGGCTGCATTCTGTTCGTGACACCAAGTGTAGTGTAATGGTCACAGCCAAATAATCAGACCAGTGGTGATGTGCAATCTCTACTTTACTTAACAGTGAGCTTTAACATAAATTGTACCGGAAATCATGCGAAACTGGGTATACAGTACAGAACATTAATATGAACCGTAAAGAAAGAGGATATAACAATTACACTGCCGTTCATAAAAAGGTCCAAAAGGTGGAGTCCAATCTCCAGATAGAAATGAAAGCTTAAGAATCTCACGTGTCCAAAATAGTAATCGTTCGTTCCACAAACTGTGAGCTGAGTGGACCACCTGCTGACACAAACTTCACGCTGGCACTGCTTTCTACTTGCTTCAGTCAGGGGGTTCTATTGGCTGGAGATAGGGCCAACTCACTTCATGGACAGCTTCCACCAATGGACTGTAACAGAGTCCTCTCCAGTGACTTGGCCTTGGAAAAATACTGTGTGCTCTTGTGCTCACTGCTGGTGGCCCGCACACCAGACTTAAAAGGGGAGGACCCAGCACCTGGGAACAGCTCACTTGCCCAGTCACTGCTGTCGAATCAGGCAGGATCTCTCTGAGCACAGGAAGCTGGGTGGAGCTAACTTTTATATCCCCCGGGTGTGTCCAGGAGCTCAGAGGATTGTGGGGAGTCGAGTTAAAGGGACCTGCACCAGAATCTGGACAAAGGTGCATCTCACTACATTCCACCCCGTTTGAACTTGCGATTCCAGGCAAGTTTACCGACCAGACAAAGTCCTCCTGTGCAAAACATTCAGGTGGTTTCCCAAAGTTGTGCCTCTGAGAGCATCTCAAGGGTTGAGGTTCAGGCTTCTCTTCAGGAGCAGGCAAAGGTACATCTTCACATTCAGGCATCTCAGTGGACAGTGGGTCAGAGGGCTCCACAGCAGGAGTAGGAATCCGAGCTGGGCAATCATTGGGCTGCCTGACATTGTCTGTATCTGTAATCTCTCCTTGGAGATTTGGAGGCAGCAGTGAAGGGACAGGGAGTAGCCACCACTGATTCTCTGCTGGGGCTGCTATAGGTGGCTTGTAAACCTGTTCCTACGGCTCTCTAGATAAGCTTTCAGGTACCTCTACATAATTTCTAATAGGTTTGAGGAGCCGGCAGTGTAGCCGACTCTGCCTGTCTTGTGTATTTTCCTTCTGGACGTCATAGACTGGCACTCCTGGAATTGGTTGCTGTAGCACAACTTCAGGCACTTCCTCCCATGGAGTTTGTAGCTTGCCCTGCTGATGTGCACCTTTGCGCCTGATCAAGACCCTGTCTCCCGATTTCAGGTCATAGACCTCCGTTCCTGACTCTTCTTGCTCCACCCAAGATCGCTCCTTTACAAACTGTTGGACTTCTGACAGGCGTTGCCTCCCCTCTCGAATCCAGGTTGCTGGAGTATACTCCAGTTCTTCAGTGGGGACAACACCCCATAGATCTGTGGGTCCCCCAAGAGTACGACTAGGGATGAGCCGAACACCCCCCGGTTCGGTTCGCACCAGAACCTGCGAACGGACCGAAAATCCGCACTAATGTTAGAACCCCATTGACGTCTATGGGACTTGAACGTTCAAAATCAAAAGTGCTCATTTTAAAGGCTAATTTGCATGGTATTGTCCTAAAAAAGGGTTTGGGGACCCGGGTCCTGCCCCAGGAGACATGTATCAATGCAAAAAAAACTTTTAAAAACGGACGTTTTTTCGGGAGCAGTGATTTTAATGATGCCTAAAGTAAAAAAAAAAAGTGATTTAAAGTATTCCTTTAAATATCGTATAAAATGGTAGGAATACCGCGCTAACAAAATCGTAATAATAAGCAGCAGCATACAGTGCGATCACACCAAAATTCAAAAATTATGTAAAAAAACTGCGCTAGAAATTAAAATCCATAATAAATGACATCAGGGAAAAATTGATTTAAAAAAAGTGTCCTTTAAGAGCATAAACACCACCACCGTGCGCCTATAGATAATAGTGCTATTCCACCATAGCTGTTGATTCAGCTTACCAGACGGCAAGCTTAAAGAGGCAAGTGGCTATAGCCCAGCCAAGGCCTTTAAGCTTGCTGGCGCTCCCGGTGTTCAGATGGTGGGGGGTAAATCTCCAGACTCACTCGCGGTGTCCACGTATCCACATATTCCAATGAAAACCCAGGTAGCTGGTGAAAAGGAACCTCAAAGATTTTAATGCAGAAGTCCACTTTGCGACACTTGTCCAAACAAGGGAGGTAAAAAAACAGACCTGGTCCTCTAGGTCGTCCTGGTAACAACCGCCCTAGTCAAAATATAATAACTCGCTCATACTCCCTTACAATTTTGACACAGAACCAGATGGAGAGAGGGAAAGTGAGGATTAGCAGCAGAAGACAGCAGCAAGTGAGGAGCACTTCACATACTCGGAGACTTGTAGGCTTCAAGGCTGCTACAAATTACAGCTGTTGCCATCCATATCCCTGGAAATCCTAGCAAAGGATCAGTAAGCTTACTCTTAATGGACACTTTTTTTTTAATCAATTTTTCTCTGATGTCATTTATTATGGATTTTAATTTCTAGCGCAGTTTTTTTTACATAACCTTTAAATATCGTACCTGGGGGTGTATATAGTATGCCTGTAAAGTGGCGCGTGTTTCCTGTGCTTAGAACAGTCCCTGCACAAAATGTAATTTTTAAAGGAAAAAAAGTAACTTAAAACTGCTTGCGGCTTTAATGTAATGTCGGGTCCTGGCAATATGAATGAAAATCAGTGAGACAAACGGCATGGATAACCCCCAGTCCATTACCATGCCCTTTGGGTCTTGTATGGATATTAGGGGGAACCCCGCACCCAAATTAAAAAAGGAAACAGCAGTACACAGGCTCTGTACTCTGAACAGCAGTATACAGGCGGTGCAAACAAGACAGGGACTGTAGGTTTGTTATTAAGTAGAATCTGTTTGTAATTTTGAACTGGTACATTTTTTTTTATTTTGAAAATTTTATTTTGAAAGAAAACAAGTACAGAAATCTCAAATATCACAGAAACACGTACAAGTGTTGGCATAACAATACTGCGGTACAGGAGCAAATATCGACAATCCAGTAAAAGCCATTTCTTGCTGTCGCCGGGTCTTTTAGTGTCTATGTTTCTACATAGCAGTTCAACTTGCGTTGCTGGACTCGGCTTGATAGTAGGACCTGTGTAGTGTTTAACTGTCCCTCTGGTTCTCGGGCTGACTGCCCAGAGACAAGAGTTGTTCAAGGTGGTTGAGAGAGTTATTTTGGGCTCGATTAGTAGGGGTTGTAGAACTGGTACATTTTTAACGTGTTTAGTTCCAGCCAAAAAATCTATTTTAAGCTTTTTGGAAAACATAGGAAAGGGTTATCACCCCTGTGACATTTGTTTTGCTGTCTTTGCTCCTCTTCAGAAGATTTCACCTCACTTTTTGTCCCAATGACAAATGTTTTTTGAAAATTTGGGTTTTTTTGTGAAACAAGGATTGGTGATAAAGCATCAGTGGAAAGGAGAAATATTTTTCCCATATTAACTCTTACAGAAGAGAATTTCCCTTCCTAGGGGTAGATTTCATCTCACTTTCTATTGTCTCCTCCCGTTTGCAAGTAGGAGTCTTTTGTAAGTTGGATGTTTGAAAGTAGGGGCCTGCCCAATATACTCAGCAGAAATTTGGGCCTTAGGTGTTGTTGTGGCAACAACACTGAAAGCCCTCACGGGGCCCTGCTGTGAAATATTAGATCAAGAATTGTAATTACATGTTCCTGTTGAACAGGGGCAGAAAAATTGGGCCTTTGGTGGTGGTGGTGGTGCTGGTGCCACAACACTGTAAGTCCTCACTAGCCCTTGGTGGGCGCAGAAACGGGCCCTGCTGTGAAATATTAGATCAAGAATTGTAATTACATGCCCTGTTGAACAGGGGCTGAAAAATTGGGCCTTAGGCACTGGTGCTGGTGCCACAACACTGCAAACCCTCACAGATACTCTAGTTGGAACGCAGGAACGAGCCCTGCTGCAAAGTATTGCATCAAAAATTGTAATTACACGCCCCTGTTAAACAGGGGCTGAAAAATTGGGCCTTAGGCACTGGTGCTGGTGCCACAACATTGCAACCCCTCACAGATACTTTATTTGGAATGCAGGAATGAGCCCTGCTGCAAAGTATTGCATCAAAAATTGTAATTACATGCCCCTGTTAAACAGGGGCTGAAAAATTGGGCCTTAGGCACTGGTGCTGGTGCCACAACACTGCAACCCCTCACAGATACTCTAGTTGGAACGCAGGAACGAGCCCTGCTGCAAAGTATTGCATCAAAAATTGTAATTACACGCCCCTGTTAAACAGGGGCTGAAAAATTGGGCCTTAGGCAATGGTGCTGGTGCCACAACACTGCAACCCCTCACAGATACTCTAGTTGGAACGCAGGAACGAGCCCTGCTGCAAAGTATTGCATTAAAAATTGTAATTACACGCCCCTGTTAAACAGGGGCTGAAAAATTGGGCCTTAGGCACTGGTGCTGGTGCCACAACACTGCAACCCCTCACAGATACTCTAGTTGGAATGCAGGAACGAGCCCTGCTGCAAAGTATTGCATCAAAAATTGTAATTACACGCCCCTGTTAAACAGGGGCTGAAAAATTGGGCCTTAGCCACTGGTGGCAGCGCCCAGGAACAAAAATGTTCTTACAAGCTATCAGCGTGATCATTGGAGGAGGAAGAGGATAATTACTCAGGATAGTCACTCAGCATCAGCATAGGCAGTCTTTGAAGGGATCTGAGATTTTAAAAAAAAATATTCGGTTACATCAGCGTCAGGTGCTTGGTAGCTGGTGGTGATCCAAGACTGATTCATTTTTATGAAGGTCAGTCGATCGACCGAGTCGGTGGACAGATGCACCCTGTGATCGGTTACAAAGCCTCAAGCAGCACTGAATGTGCGTTCCGAAAGAACGTTGGATGCAGGACAGGCCAGTAGCTCAATTGTATACTGTGCAAGCTCTGGCCAGTGATCCATCCTCAAGACCCAGTAACCCAGAGGATTTTTGGTGGGAAAGGTGTCCAAGTCAGATCTTGCCCCTAGGTATTCCTGCACCATGTAAAACAGACGCTGGTGATGATTGCTGGAACCGATCATACCTTGGGGCTGCGGACTAAAAAATTGTCTAAACGCATCGGTTAGACGGCCACCTTCTCCACCGCTCCTTCTTTGACTGACCGAAGCCTCAGCAACACGTTGTCCAGAAACAGGAGGAGACTGAGGAACCGCATATTCCACAAACTCACGGAAGGGGGCAGAGTCTACCAACTGAAAAGGCAGCAGTTGAAGTGCTAGTAATTTAGCCAAGCTAACATTCAACCACTAGGCATGTGGATGGCTGGGAGCGAACTTCTTTTGGCGGTGCAGCAGCTGGGGCAGGGAAATTTGCCTTGTACAATCTGACGTCGGTGTACCGAAAGCAAATTGCCCACAAGTACTTGGCTGTGACACACCTAATTCTACACCTTCATTCCTCTCAGTGCAGGTCTCAGAGAGGACTGAAGGTATAGTGGGATTGGAGATCTCAGCTGATGAGGAGCAAGGAGAGGTCCTCTTTGTTCTTTGGTGTGGGTCTTTTAGATACGCTTGCCAACTAACTGCATGGCAGGTCAACATATGTCTGGTCAAGCATGTAGTGCCCAAGCGGGAGATGTATTGGCCACACGAGATACGCTTGAGACATATGTTGCAAATAGCAGCGGTGCGATCTGATGCACTCGTCTCAAAAAAGGCCCACATCAAAGAACTTTTGGAATAACGCACAGAGACAGCAGCGCCCTGCACATGCGGAGCTTTGGGGTGTGATGCAGTCAGTGTGCTGTCCTTAGGCTGGCCCCTGGAGGGAATCCTGCCTCGTTGGTGATGTGCCTCCTCCTCCTCCTATCAGGCACCCACGTTGAGTCAGTGACCTCATCATCCCCTCCCTCCTCATCACTGGAGCAAACCTGGCAGTATGCTGCAGCAGGGGGAGCATGACTGCCAGATTGCTGTCCTTCTTGGGCACCCCCTCTGTCCGTGCTCACGTTACTGCCTTCATCTAGCTCAGTATCATCATCAGAGCCTTCTAAACGCTGGGCATCCTCCTGGAGAATGTACCCAACACTGTGGTCAAACAGTTCGAGGGACTCTTGAGGAGGACATGGTGGGGCTAGGGAAGGAGTCACTGGTGCCATTTAGCCGAGGGAAGAGGCTGCGTTGGCAGCTGCTTTGCCAGACAAAGTACCCTGAGCATGGGTGAGAGAGGATGAGGAGGATGAGGACGGCTTGGTCATCCACTCGACCAAGTCTTCCACATGTTGCAGCTCAACACGGCCAGCTGCCAAAAAAAAGGCTGAGCCTGTCCCACGGCCACGTGCTGATGAGGATGCACTGTCTCCACGACCAGCACTATTGCCTCTAGACACAGAGCCTGCTTGCCCTCTTTTATTGGCTTGTGACTGTCTGCCTCTCCTTGTTGGCCTTCCAGACATACTAATGGCCTGTAGCTGCACTAAGCTTGGATATATATATATATACTGATACTGCAGCTAGCAAAATCAACTGCCTGCCTGTAGTATGAGAACACTACCAACCTTCTACAGGTAACTTTAGCTGAACACTGTGCAGAGCTCGCCAAAAACTAACTTGTAGCTTATTTAGCTGCCTGCGGTGGTGATAGGATCAGAAAAACACCACCAACCTACAGGTAGCTTTAGGTAAACACTGTGCAGAGCTCGCAAAAAAATAACTTGTAGCTTATTTAGCTGCCTGCGGTAGTGATAGGATCAGGAAAACACCACAACCTTTTGTGCAGAGCTCGCACTACACTAACTTGTAGTTTTAGCTGAACACTGTTCAGAGGATGCAATACACTAACTTGTAGCTTTAGCTGAACACTGTGCAGAGGTCGCACTACACTAACTTGTAGTTTTAGCTGAACAATGTTCAGAGGACGCACTACACTAACTTGTAGTTTTAGCTGAACACTGTTCAGAGGACGCACTACACTAACTTGTAGCTTTAGCTGAACACTGTGCAGAGGTCGCACTACACTAACTTGTAGTTTTAGCTGAACACTGTTCAGAGGATGCACTACACTAACTTGTAGCTTTAGCTGAACACTGTGCAGAGGTCGCACTACACTAATTTGTAGTTTTAGTTGAACACTGTGAGGAGGACGCACTACACTAACTTGTAGCTTTAGCTGAACACTGTGCAGAGGTCGCACTACACTAACTTGTAGTTTTAGCTGAACACTGTGAGGAGGACACACTACACTAACTTGTAGCTTTAGCTGAACACTGTGAGGAGGACGCACTACACTAACTTGTAGCTTAAGCTGAACACTGTGCAGAGGTCGCACTACACTAACTTGTAGTTTTAGCTGAACACTGTTCAGAGGACGCACTACACTAACTTGTAGCTTTAGCTGAACACTGTGCAGAGGTCGCACTACACTAACTTGTAGTTTTAGCTGAACACTGTTCAGAGGATGCACTACACTAACTTGTAGCTTTAGCTGAACACTGTGCAGAGGTCGCACTACACTAACTTGTAGTTTTAGCTGAACACTGTGCAGAGGTCGCACTACACTAACTTGTAGCTTTAGCTGAACACTGTGCAGAGGTCGCACTACACTAACTTGTAGTTTTAGCTGAACACTGTGAGGAGGATGCACTACACTAACTTGTAGCTTTAGCTGAACACTGTGCAGAGGTCGCACTACACTAATTTTTAGTTTTAGCTGAACACTGTGAGGAGGTCGCACTACACTAACTTGTAGCTTTAGCTGAACACTGTTCAGAGTTCGCACTACCCTAACTTGTAGCTTTAGCTGAACATTGTGCAGAGGTTGCACTACACTAACTTGTAGTTTTAGCTGAACACTGTGAGGCGGATGCACTACACTAACTTGTAGCTTTAGCTGAACACTGTGCAGAGGTCGCACTACACTAACTTGTAATTTTAGCTGAACACTGTGAGGAGGATGCACTACATTAACTTGTAGCTTTAGCTGAACACTGTGAGGAGGACGCACTACACTAACTTGTAGCTTTAGCTGAACACTGTGAGGAGGACGCACTACACTAACTTGTAGCTTTAGCTGAACACTGTGCAGAGGTCACACTAAACTATCTTGTAGCTTTAGTTGAACATTGTGAGGAGGTCGCACTACACTAACTTGTAGTTGTAGCTGAACACTGTGCAGAGTGCACTACACTAACTTTAAATAGTCTAGCTGCCTGACTGTGGTACTAATAGGATCAAAAGAACACCAGCAATTTTCTTCAGGTAGCTGTAAATACTGTAACAAGACAAGCCTGCCTGTCAGTAGGAAGATAACAGGAACGGATCTAGCTAAACTGAATACAGTGTATATATATATATATATATATATATATATACTACACCTGGGATGCATATATATACACAATACACTGTAAGTGCAGCTAACTCACTGACTGTCCTGCCTAATCTATCTAACTTAAGTCAAATGACACTGTCTCTCTGTCTATCTCTTTCAACGCTGGAACACACACTACACAGGGCCACCGTGCAGGCAGCCTTATATAGTGTGGGGTGTGTACTAAATCCTCTGAGCCATAATTGGCCAAAGCCTCCTTGGCTTTGGCCAATTACGGCTCTCTGTTGATCTGGCGCTGTGATTGGCCAAGCATCATAGTGCATACTTGGCCAATCATCAGCCAGCAACGCACTGCGATGCCGCAGTGAATTATGGGCCGTGACGCGCCACACAAATTTGGCGCAAGCTGCCCATATCATTCACAATTCGGCGAACGGGCGAACAGATGATGTTCGAGTCGAACATGGGTTTGACTCGAACAAGAAGCTCATCCCTAAGTACGACCAAACATCACGTGGTAAGGAGAACGAGCTGTCGCTGAGTGCACAGTATGATTATACTTCCAAACCACTTCGGCCAAGTAATGGGTCCATCTGGTTCATTTGTCATGGGCCAGCCCTCTCAACAGTTGTATCAGGCTACGATTAAACCTCTCGCAGGCTCCGTTACCCTGTGAGTGATATGGGGTCATATGCGTCTTTTTGACATCTAAGGAGCGACACCACTCCTGGAAGAACTTACTTTCAAAGCAGGGCCCTTGATCTGAATGTATCTTCTGAGGGCAACCATAAGGGAGACAGAAGTGCTTCCACACTGCTTGAGCTGCAGTATTTGCAGTCTGGTCACGAGTTGGTACAGCTACTGCAAACTTTGTAAAGTGGTCCACCATAACAAGGACATGGCAATGTCCATCTTCCGACATGTCGAGGGTGAGGAAGTCAACTGTCAATACTTCCAATGGGGCAGAGGTGTTCCAAGTCATGGGAGGCACCTGGACCTCAGCACCTTTGGTCACGGGGCATACCACACATTGCCAACATATCTGATCAATCAACTGGAACAGCCCCACACACGTGGCTTGCCTTTTGAACCAGGCGAATGTCTTGTGGACACCCCAATGTCCTCCTTCCACATGGATCCTTTCTGCCACTGGTCGAGCTCTGGCCTGGGAAAGTGACCTGCCAGGTTACTGAAGAGTCATGGGGGAACATTATTCTGCGATACAGTATGCCATTTCTCAAGAGGAGGCGTGACCATTCGTTCAGCTACATTGCCTCCATGACTGGGGAAATCACAGGGTCATCCTTCTGCGTTTCTGCCCAGTTACAACCTACCAATACCTGGATGAGGTTCACCTGTGGTCTACTCTTAGATCTAGCCCCCATTAAGGGTGGAATTTATTCATCTTCGGCCTCTTCATCCGCATCTCACTGTGGTTGGGCTGAAGGCCGTGATAGGACATCAGCCACATGGTTCCCCTTTCCTGGGTGGTAATGCAGGGAAAAGTCAAACTTTGCCAGACGTGCTGCCCATCTTTGTTCCAAAGCGCCAAGTTTGGATGTCTGGAGATATACTAAGGGGTTATTGGTTATTGTCCATCCAGACTTCGAACTTAGACCCTGTGAGATACTCTGCAAAATGTTTTGTGACGGCCCACACCAGCGCTAACAGTTCCAACTTGAAAGAGCTGTAGTTTGCAGGTTTTCTCTTGGTTGGATGAAGGCTGCGGCTGGCATAAGCAATAACCCGTTCATTACCATCTTGCATTTGTGAGAGCATGGCCCCCAGGCCCTTCTTACTGGCATCAGTTTGTAACCAAAAGGGAAGGGAGAAATCATCAAAGGCCAATACAGGGGCTGACACCAACCGTTGCTTTAAGAAGTCAAATGCCTCTTGCTGTTCCAGTCCCCATTCTACCCTCTTGTGACCTCCTTTCTGGTCTACTCCATGTTGTAACTTCTGGGTTGGAGCAGCATGATGGGCGTAGTGCTTGATGAAATGTCGATAGTGCCCCGCTAACCCTAGGAAGGCTCTAACCTCAGTCACGGTTGATGGTTCCTTCCATTCTTGTATTGCCTTGATTTTCTCTGGGTTGGGGAGTACACCCTGTTTTGAAATGACATGTCCCAAATATTCAATCTCATTTTTGAACAGGTGGCATTTTTTTGGCTTAAGCTTCAGCCCATACTGATGTAGCCGGGCTAGAACAGCATCGAGGTGGGTGAGGTGTTCCTCGACGGTGGCAGAGAACACCACAATATCATCAAGATAAATCAAGATGCTATCCAGGTTCATATCCCCATGACAATGTACCATTGTCCTCTGGAAGGTAGCAGTTGCATTGTTCAGCCCGAAAGGCATTCTCTTGAACTGCCATAGTCCCATAGGGGTGATAAAGCAATTTTTGGTCAATCGGCTTTTGCCACAGGGATCTGCCTATACCCACTGGTGAGATCAAGCATGGAAAAGAACTTGGCTTTCCCTAGAGCTGTTAGGGCATCTTCAATCAGCAGCACGGGATAGGCATCTCTTGTAGTGACAGCATTCAACCATCTATAATCTACACAGAAGCAGAGGGTGCCATCCTTTTTCCGCACTAATACAACAGGAGCTGCCCATGGGCTCTTGCTGTCTTCAATTACGCCTTGTTGCATCATCCGTTCCAACATCTGCTTGACTTTCTGATAAAGGTGAGGGGGTATGCTTCTGTAGCGATCCCGAATGGGTGTATTTTCTCCTGTTGAGATCTCATGTTCAATTTCATTGCTACAGCCCAGGTCAAAATCCCTCTGGGAAAACGCCTCTGACTACTTATCCACCAGTTGCCTTACTGCTTCTATCTGGGTGGGTGTGAGTTCCTCAGTGGACAGCTGTAGAAGTGGAAGTATCTGTTCTCCTACCCATGCTGGGTCTGCTCCTGCTGAACATTTGGCAACATTCACTTTATCTACATAACGTCGTCCATGAAATTTCTGGAGCTCTATGTGGTCCACTTTGGGAGAAATCACACCTGAAATCAGGGCCAGCTCCGCCACTGGTGTCCCTGGGGGCAAGTGAAGTGGGATCGTCTTGCTGTTCCGCATATCTGAGGGTAAGAGTTCCACTAGCACTGGGACACCCTGCAGTCTAAGGCATGATCCAACATTCATGGGAAGTACAAGTTCTTTGCAGGGAGGTATTACAATCTCTGTCCCAAAAGGAACCCCCACTACACCAGCCTTTTCATTAATGTTTGCGATACTTGCGTCAGAGTCCTTTAGTGCTGCCAAGGTAATAAGCAGCTTTCTAACTTCTTTAGGTGGTCCCAGGTGTGTAGGACACCGTTTTAACAGCTTAGGCCTCAGCCCCTGGATGATATTCATGCCCAATATCACCTGCAGTCGACCTTTTCCGGATGCTCGTGTAACCACAACACCTTTTTGGCCAAGGAATTGTCCCCACAGTTCTACTTTCATCCAGGCAATCCCGACCACTTCTATAGGAAGTTCATTGGCAGCTGTCAGTGAGATCCAGGGGGTATCCTGACTAGGGATGAGCCGAACACCCCCCAAGTTTGTTCGAACACGCGAACACCGTTAAAGTCTATGGGACACAAACATGAATAATCAAAAGTGCTAATTTTAAAGGCTTATATTCAAGTTATTGTCATAAAAAGTGTTTGGGGACCTGGGTCCTGCCCCAGGGGACATGGATCAATGCAAAAAAAAGTTTTAAAACGGCCGTTTTTTCAGGAGCAGTGATTATAATAATGCTTAAAGTCAAACAATAAAAGTGTAATATCCCTTTAAATTTCGTAGCTGGGGGTGTCTACAGTATGCCTGTAAAGGGACGCATGTTTCCCGTGTTTAGAACAGTCTGATAGCAAAATGACATTTCAAAGGAAAAAAGCCATTTAAAACTACTCGCGGCTATTGCATTGCCGGTCCGACAATACACATAGAAGTTCATTGATAAAAACGGCATGGGAATTCCCCACAGGGGAACCCCGAAGATAGATAGAAGAAGATAGAAGACGCCGCGGAGGAGATGCTGGACGAGAACGCCGGAGGAAGAACCAGAAGAGCCAGAAGAACCAGAAGAAGAAGAAGATGAAAGAAGATAGAAGAAAGAAGAAGCATTTAAATAAAGGAATTGTCAAAAACTGTCTCTTGTCATTTTTAACATTTTTGACAGTTTTTTAGTGAGATGGTAGGCCCTTACCATTTCACACAGGGGGGGCCGGGATCTGGGGGTCCCCTTGTTAAAGGGGGCTTCCAGATTCCGATAAGCCCCACGCCCGCAGACCCCCCCAACCACCGGCCAGGGTGGTGGGGATGAGGCCCTTGTCCTCATCAACATGGGGACAAGGTGTTATGGGGGGCTACCCCAAAGCACCCTCCCAATGTTGAGGGCATGTGGCCTGGTACGGTTCAGGAGGGGGGGCGCTCTCTCGTCCCCCCCTCTTTTCCTGCAGCCTGCCAGGTTGCGTGCTCCGATAAGGGTCTGGTATGGATTTTTGGGGGGACCCCACGCCGTTTTTTTTTTTTTTGGCATGGGGTTCCCCTTAAATATATCCATACCAGACCTGAAGGGCCTGGTATGGAATTTAGAGGGACCCCCACGTCATTTTTTTTTAAAATTTTGGCCAGAGTTCCCCTTAATATCCATATCAGACCTGAAGGGCCTGGTATGGAATTTAGGGGAACCCCCATGTCATTTTTTTTTAATTTTGGTTCGGGGTTCCCCTGTGGGGAATTCCCATGCCGTTTTTATGAATGAACTTCTATGTGTATTGTCGGACCGGCAATGCAATTGTCGGACCGGCAATGCAATAGCCGGGAGTAGTTTTAAATGGCTTTTTTCCTTTGAAATGTCATTTTGCTGTCAGACTGTTCTAAACACGGGAAACATGCGCCCCTTTACAGGCATACTATAGACACCCCCCAGCTATGAAATTTAAAGGGATTTTACACTTTTATTGTTTGGCTTTAAGCATTATTAAAATCACTGCTCCTAAAAAAACGGCCATTTTTAAAACTTTTTTTTGCATTGATCCATGTCCCCTGGGGCAGGACCCAGGTCCCCAAACACTTTTTATGACAATAACTTGCATATAAGCCTTTAAAATTAGCACTTTTGATTTCTCCCATAGACATTTAAAGGGTGTTCTGCGGCATTCGAATTTGCCGCGAACACCCCAAATTGTTCACTGTTCAGCGTACTTGCGAACAGCCAATGTTCAAGTCGAACATGTGTTCGACTCAAAGCTCATCCCTAATCCTGACTAATTTTCTTCTTTGGGAGGTATCGCTGGAACAAGGGTTCTGGTAGAATGGCGACTTGGGACCCAGTGTCGAAAAGACATTCGACCTCTTGGCCATCGAAGTACCCGTGTACCAGAGGGCAATCGACCACCACGTCCTCCGTGTGTGACAGGGGAGTCGTTTTGCTGGGCCGCCCCACTGCTTGACTCCTAGCAGTGGGGTGCTCTGAGTTTAATGGCTCCCTCAGTATTCGATCAGGACAGTCCCTCAAGCAATGTCCCTTTTGTCGACAGCCCCAACATGGAGAGGGTGATGTCTCCCGTCTTGGCCATCTGCGGGGCGGTGATTGGTTTCTCCATGAAGGGTAGTGTTCCCTTGGCCCCCTTGGATTGTCTCACTCACGTCTCAGCGTGGCAAGTTCTGTCTGGAGCTGGACCATTCCTTCTGTCAGCTTGTGGATGGCCACCTCCCATGGAGCTGTGTGTCCAGTTTGTGGCAGTTTACATGGTTTATCACCTGGGTTGGCCATGAGGACGTCCGCACTGGCACGTCTGGGTTCTGAATATAGGATAGCTGCTTTCAGAATTTTGTGGAATTTTAAGTTTGGGTTACTTCTGTGCTTCTTTTGTAACTTTTCTCTGACCTTGTCACACAGAAGCCCATCCACAAACTGATCCTTCAGCCACCCTTCTGTATCACTCCAGCCAGCATGTCCTGCTCGCCTCCTCTCCTTGCGGCAGATCTCGGCTGCTATATCCTGCAGTTCCAGGGCGTACTGCGGAATGGTTTCTCCCACTCTCTGCCTTCTACTGATAAAGCCTGCTCTAAGATCCCCTAATGCAACCGTCTGGGTGTACACTGCTTCCAAGTGGCTGATTATCTTGTCTAGGGAGTCCTGGTCCTCTGCTGGAAGGTGTAGGATCAACTTCCTTGCTTCCCCTTCAAGGGCACTAATGGCCAGGTCTGCCTGCTGTGCAGGTGGGACCCCATATGACCGGATCAAGCCCCGCAACCTCCTAATCCAATCATCTAAGTCCTGACCCAATCCTGTGTACTTAGGCAGCTGTTGTGGTAGCAATCCTGCCAGCAATAGAGAAACTATGGCAGACTGTTTAACTCCCTCAGTGCCACTGCTGACTGGCTCTGCCATTGTGCTGTTCTCCTCATCACTGTCTGACATGACTGCATCCTGTTCTTGACGCCAAGTGTAGTGTAATGCCCTGTACACACGGTCGGATTTTCCGATGGAAAATGTCCGATCGGATTTTGTTGTCGGAAATTCCGACCGTGTGTGGGCTCCATCGGACATTTTCCATCGGATTTTCCGACACACAAAGTTGGACAGCAGGAGATAAAATTTTCCGACAACAAAATCCGATCGCGTCAATTCCGACCGTGTGTGGCCTGTTCCGACGCACAAAGTGCCACGCATGCTCAGAAGAAATTTCGAGACGGGACAGCTCATTCTGGTAAACTTAGCATTCGCAATGGATACAGCACTTTCGTCATGCTGCAATGTTAAATATGGTTTAATACAGCGCACTCTCTTCTTCTTTAAAATGTGACAAGAATTAAGTAGTTTTGCTGCTCATATTCACACACACTTCTCACAAAGTTTTATTTGTGTTTTTTTAGTGGGATTCCCTGAATATATTGTTATTAGTTGTCACATCTGACAGTTTTATATTATTTATTTTATTTTTTTTTAGGATTTTAAGCCTTTTTTTTTCTTTAATGTTTGGATTTTTTCCAAGGCTGATCTTTGTTCAATGTTATTTTTATTTTTACTCCAGAATATTTTTGTGTGTGTTTTGTGTGTCAAGTTACCCCAACACCATTGATATCTTTTCTTATTTAATCTCTAGGAGATTGTTTGGTGTTGGTGTCCCTTGTTCATTTCACCTTTTATATTTGAAATGTACTTAAATCCTCACAAACAAACTGTCCTTTTTGAAGTAAAACACATAGGAGAGTATAATTCAAAACAAAAATCCTTTATTAAAGGGGTTGTAAAGGTAAAATTTTTTTTACCTTAATGCATTCTATGCATTAAGGTGAAAAAACTTTTGACAGTACCGCCGCCCCCAGCCCCCCCCGTTTTACTTACCTGACGCCTCGAATCTTCGCTGCTCGTCCTCGTCATCTTCATTGCAGCTCAGCCTGGTCGCTGATTGGCTGCAGTGGATGGATTGAAAGCAGCGCAGCCATTGGCTCGTGCTGCTGTCAATCACATCCGATGATGCGGCGCACCGGGGGGCGGGGCCGAGTGATACAGCGAGCGGCTATAGCCGTAGTATGTCGTAGTACAACATCCTGGGGACATAGATGTCATCTGCTGCTCCGGATCTCTGTGAATGCAGGATCTTCTTGCGCTCCTTTAGATATGTACTCCTCAGGCAACCAATTAATATCTTTAAATAGGTGATGTCTGCCGTGGGGATCACCTGCTTCACAATTTCACACAATTGCTCCAGTGCTGCCTTCCTCTTTGCTTGGTTCTTGAAATGGGGGTGTTTAATCTCCCACAGACAGGGCAGCTCCCTTAGCATCTCTAGGAATACTGACATGAAGTCATTATCTTTGAGTAGCATATCCATGTTCACTGCAAGACACAACACAAGACAAAGCCTAATGTCAGACAAAACTCTCCTAATCTTGTTACAATATAGGCCTCAAGCTAGAAGCAGTATAGGCACAAGTTTGTCTCTTACCTTCGTTCTTACGATCGGCGCGTCCAATGCTCCTTCCTCCGCTCACAGATCGTACGTAATACGCACACGTGTTACGCTTTATACACACTGCGCATGTGTGTAACTCCGCCCGCCCCTGACGTTCTTTCTAGTCTATTCCCCACCCCTTTTCGTTTGGCGCAGTGGGTGAAGAGCATGATGGTGGATTTAGAGCAGGTGTGTGCTAATTATAGCAACGAGGAGGAGGAGGAGGAGGAGGAGGAGGAGGAGGAGGAAAGCCCGGATCCGGACACGTCCCGATCCAGAAGGAGACGTTTTAAGGCCACAAATATGTCCTTTGGGGAGATGTTGGAGATGGTCGACATCATGAGGAAGTCCGACTATGACGGGAAGTATGGGCCTTACCCCAACCCCAACATCAGAAAGGCCAAGATCATGGCGAAAGTGATCAAAAGCCTTCACAGGAATTTCGGGGTACGAAGATCGAAAGATGAGCTCAGGAAGCGGTGGTCAGACCTGGAGTTAAGAGAGCCAGAGCAGTACCGAAAGATCCGGAGAGTGCTGCAAAAAAGTAAGTAGTTGTGCTGTGTTCCTATTCTTTCTGTCTTTATTGTGTTCGTGCTGCTACATATGCTTTTATTAATTGTAACGTTTAAATGGGCAACTTTAATGTTCATGGGCCCATTATTCGTTCGTATCAAACATTTTTCTTTCAGCCTCTAAAACACCATTGTTTAGGCCATATGCATTTTCCCACATTTTTTTTGGGCCTACTTGGATGCCAAATATTTGTTTGTGTAGATGGGTTTGTTACTAGAATGAAATGCCAACTAGATTGTGTGTAAGGAGAGGACACTGAGCAGCTGTTTTCACATCTGGACACTGGAGCACTAGTGTGGGACCCCAGAACACCATTTTTATTAGGGGGGCCACACAGGTGCTCCAGTGTATACTATAGGGGGGGCTACATCTGTGAAGCTTGTACTAAACAGGTAAAGTATTGCAGCTTGACAAAGGGCAATAAAAAATATACATCTTGGAACGCTGCTAAAATAGACAATTGTACCCCACTTCCAAGCAATGTTTCCTATTTATAGTTCTGCCATCAAATATCTGTGTGCTAATTCTACCATTTTTGTTTTACATAGGGGAGAAAAGACTCGGAGGACACCCCTCATCCGAGGAGACCACAGACCCCCCACCTATGGAAGAAGGTGAAATACCCCAAACCCAAGCTGAGCAGGAGGAGGAAGAAGATGTGGTGGAGATTGGCACCACAAAAGGTGAGTGTCTGCGACCACAGGCTCAGGTAAAAGAGATGGATGGTGGCAGATTTTTGAGACCTGTTTTTTTTTTCTTTCTCTCCTTTTAGGTGATTGTGATGTGAGGGATAGAGAATGTTTCAAATCAGAAAGTGCCCAGATCCTGATCAGGGAGATCATGGGGTGTAATGCAAAACATCCAGCAAAAAATCAATGATGTTATTAAAAAAATAATAACATCATTGATGTTTTGGGGCGAATTTAAAACCCCACAAAATCACTTTTTGGATTGTGGTCCAATCTTTTAAATTTTTTTGCAATGTTTTGAAAAGCCACATTTGGAGGATGCACACAGTGTGCCAACATGTGCTATCTGCCATCACAGGAGATCAATGGACACGTTTTGGGGGTGCAACCCCTTCCTCAATTATAAAGTCGCGTTGAGGAAGGGCTTGCTCCCCCAAAACACATCCCTTGATCCCCCCTGATGGCAGATAGCACATGTTGACATTCGTAAATTGGTGTGCATCTTCCAAATTTGGCTTTTCCAGGGGTGATTTCCCCCCATCTGAACGCTATATCAAACCCAGTTCCTAAATACTGATGTCTGATATAGACTTCAGGTTTTACCTAATGTGAACTTTGTAAGTTCAAGTTTTTTGGCTTTCTTGTTGGTTTTACACAGGCCTGTTTTATCTGAAATGGACATTTCGAATTTTGCTAATGCTACTGCAAAAATTGTTATACAACAAACATGTTGGTTTGTTTTAAAAACCTTTGGTATATGCACATGATTGTGCAGGTATAAAAAAGTGGCTTACTCAAGAATGTGTGGATTATTGTCTCAACACTTCAACACTTTTGGGGTGATGTAATAGCTGTTTTATGCAAAAATAGTGGTTATTTCCTAAGGGCAAATCCTCTTTGCACTACAAGTGCAGTTTCAGTGCAGTTGCAAGTGCACTTGTAGTGAAATGTGTTTTTACATTTAGGAAATACCAGCCAACAGTGCTTTGTATAAGGTTACCCAATCACGACATTTTCTGCACTCAAAACATTTCTGTCAGGGTCAGCTAAAACAAACACAAGCAGTAAATGTCCACAAAGAATTTCTTTTTTTTATTATAAAAAGGCTTCACATATTGTCTGGCATATTGATAGCCCCCCTACCCGCAAAGAACTCCAGGTAGCGTAACCGGACATCACGGGCACTCAGGGAGGGCAAGCCAGGACAGCCACTTTCAAGCGCCGTCAGTGTGGTTTGATGTAGGATTCCGGCCTCAGGCCCAACTGAGCCAGCATAGTTGGCCGAATGTTTCCGTAAAAAGTTATGGAGAACACAGCACGCAAGTATTATATGGTTCAGTTTATATTCCGCCATATGGATGGGTGTCAGAAATAGGCGGAACCGGCTGGCCAGGATTCCAAATGTGTTCTCCACCACTTCGCCCTCTGTTCCGGGGTGAGGGTCCACATTGGGAATGGCCACATCAGGTGGTCCCCCAGCGCAAATGCTTCATCAGCAACGAACACAAATGGGAGTCCTTCCACATTTCACATTGTCCTCTGGAGCTGGCAAGTCCAAGCTGCCATTCTGGGGACGCCTGTAAAACTCCATCTGGGCGATGACTCCACCATCGGACATCCGGCCATTCTTCCCCACGTCCACGTACAAGAAGTCGTAATTAGCCGACACCACCGCCAACATCACTATACTATTAAACCCCTTGTAATTATAATAGTACGACCCCAAGTTGGGTGGTGGGACGATGTGGACGTGTTTCCCATCAATTGCCCCTCCGCAGTTAGGAAAGTCCCACCGCTCGGCAAAGTGGGAGGCCACAGTCTGCCATTCCTGTGGCGTGGAAGGAAACTGTTGAGGAAAAAACAATAAACATTACTATTTTTACTCTGAAACATGGCAAGCAGATTAGACACAAACATTATGGGGCAACCTCCAGACAGCATTTACTAAGGGGAATTTAACAACACCAAAATATAAGGTACACCTATCATATCCCCCCCCCCTCTCATGGGCCATTTCTAACATTATAGGGGGTGTGTGGAAATCTTGGACAGGTAACCCTCTTCACTTCATTGAGAGATGAATGCCTAAATAATGGGTATTACTTGGAACAGCCCCTCCTTAGTTACACTATTGGCAGACCACTGGACTGGTTAGACGTTTCTGAATACAAAGATATAAATACACACTGTACACATTTGAGGACATTTGGATATTCTGCCATTACCTATCAAGATAATAATAGGATACAAAAACTTTAAACAGTACCATTGGAAAGTATACAGGCAGGCCCTTGCACTACATGCTTTGGGGAATTCATCTATAAATCTGACCAGTAAAGAGGTGGGTATAGTGTGTATGGGTTTGGCAAAGTCAGCAGATAGATGATTGAGGATAGAGAATTGGGATCAGCTGACTTAGCAGTTGGGGGAGGGAGGGTTAATAAAAATGATTTGGGGACACCACAAAAAAAAGCCTCTGGCACTATGCCTGAATTTAAAGCTAAAATAACATTTCCAAACATTTTAGGGGGTGTTTGGGGTAAAGCACTACTATGGAGCTGATGAAATAAATTGTTAAGTGACTACATGAGGTGAATATAGGGCAGGAGACACCATGCTGGGGAGGTTATTGAAGGGCAAATATGTATGAAGGACCTAAAATAATAATAACATAAAAATCCAGCATGCATGAGGACAAAGGGGACATTCACAGCATATTACAAGCACGGTAATTAGGGAATGAGGAAAGAAATACAATATATTATCAAACATTCAATACAATAAAATGTGTTATTAAAGGATAAAAATCTTACCTTCATATACTCCTTCTGCAGGACCTGGATGATGGCAGAACAGGTCTCTGGGATAATGATCCCCAGAGCCTGGGGGGAGATGAATGTCGAGAACTTGAGGTCCTGCAGGCTTCTCCCTGTGGCCAAATACCGCAAGGTAGCGACCAACCTCTGCTCCGGAGTGATGGCTTGCCTCATGCAGGTATCCTGCCTGCTGATATAGGGGGTCAGCGAAGCCAACAAACAGTGAAACACGGGGTCCGTCATCCTGAGAAAGTTCCTGAAATCATCAGGATTATTCTCACGGATCTCACGGAGCAAAGGCATATGAGAGAACTGGTCACGCTGAAGCAAGCAATTCTTGGTCCATGAACTCCTCCCCACCCTGTTCATGGACTGGACTTGTGTCAAGGTCAGGACCCCAACACCAAGCCCCCGCACAGCACGAACTCTACGAGGAGTACGCATACGAAACATGGCGAGAAAACGGTTGGCTGCTCAGAATGGAGTAACAGAACGCACTGAAGAACAGCAAGGCCTGTGAAGAGCGACCTGAAAAACAGTAACGAACGAACAAGAATACAATGACTACCTAAAGTCACGCGGAACTTGCTGCACGCACTGAAGAGCAGATACAAACCCACAAGCACACACTGAACGGCAGAAAACGATCTGAAAGCCACGAGTCTGAAAAAGCGCGAATCGTCTCTCACCAAACTTTTACTAACACGAGATTAGCAAAAGGAGCCCAAAGGGTGCTGCGCTTGGTTCTGAACCTGCCTTTTCTAGTCTCGTCGTACGTGGTGTACGTGACCGCGTGGTTGGCGATCGGAAATTCCGACAACTTTGTGCGACCGTGTGTAGGCAAAACAAGTTTGAGCCAACATCTGTCGGAAAAAATCCTAGGATTTTGTGGTCGGAATGTCCGAACAAAGTCCGACCGTGTGTACGCCCTATAACGGTCACAGCCAAATTATCAGACCAGTGGTGATGTGCAATCTCTACTTTACTTAACAGTGAACTTTAACATAAATTGTAAATAATATAATAATATATAATATAATATATAATAATAATAATAATAAATTGTGTGAAACTGGGTATACAGTACAGAACATTAATATGAACCGTAAAGAAAGAGGATATAACAATTACACTGCCGTTCAACTAATGGCAGCAGCGTGTTCTGAGTCCAATCTCCAGATAGAAATGAAAGCTTAACCACTTAAGGACCGCCTCACGCCGATGTACGTCGGCAAGGCGGCACGGGCAGGCAAAATCACGTACATGTACGTGATTTGCCTCCCGCGGGTGGGGGGTCCGATCGGACACCCCCCGCCGCCCGAGGCGGTCCCGTTTTGTTCCCCGGCGATCGGAGACGAGGGGGAGGCCATCCGTTCGTGGCCCCCCCCTTGCGATCGCCGCCGGCCAATGGGAACACTCCTTTGCTGCTGTATGCTAAACAGCAGCAAAGGAAGTGATGTCATCTCCCCTCGGGTCGGTAGTTTCCGTTCCGGCCCGAGGAGAGAAGACAGGTATGTGAGTGCACCAACACACACACACAGTAGAACATGCCAGGCATACAAAACACCCCGATCCCCCCCCCAATCGCCCCCCGATCCCCCCGATCACCCCCCCCCTGTCACAAACTGACACCAGCAGTTTTTTTTTTTTTCTGATTACTGCTAGGTGTCAGTTTGTGACAGTTACTGTGTTAGAACAGTTACTGTTACCCCCCTGTAGGTCTAGGGTACCCCCCTAACCCCCCCTAATAAAGTTTTAACCCCTTGATCACCCCCCGTCACCAGTGTCGCTAAGCGATCATTTTTCTGATTGCTGTATTAGTGTCGCTGGTGACGCTAGTTAGTGAGGTAAATATTTAGGTTTGCCGTCAGCGTTTTATAGCGTCAGGGACCCCCATATACTATCTAATAAATGTTTTAACCCCTTGATTGCCCCCTAGTTAACCCTTTCACCACTGATCACCGTATTAGTGTTACGGGTGACGCTGGTTAGTTTGTTTATTTTTTATAGTGTCAGGGCACCCGCCGTTTATTACCGAATAAAGGTTTAGCCCCCTAATCGTCGCCCCAGGCAGCGTCAGATTAGCGCCAGTACCCCTAACACCCACGCACGCAGCATGCGCCTCCCTTAGTGGTATAGTATCTGATCGGATCAATATCTGATCCGATCAGATCTATACTAGCGTCCCCAGCAGTTTAGGGTTCCCAAAAACACAGTGTTAGCAGGATCAGCCGAGATACCCACTAGCACCTGCGTTTTGCGCCTCCGCCCAGCCCACCGAAGTGCAGTATCGATCGATCACTGTCACTTACAAAACACCAAACGCATAACTGCAGCGTTCGCAGAGTCAGGCCTGATCCCTGCGATTGCTAACAGTTTTTTTGGTAGCATTTTGGTGAACTGGCAAGCACCAGCCCCAGGCAGCGTCAGGTTAGCGCCAGTACCGCTAACACCCACACACGCAGCATACGCCTCCCTTAGTGGTATAGTATCTGAACGGATCAATATCTGATCCGATCAGATCTATACTAGCGTCACCAGCAGTTTAGGGTTCCCAAAAACGCAGTGTTAGCGGGATCAGCCCAGATACCTGCTAGCACCTGCGTTTTGCCCCTCCGCCCGGCCTGGCCCAGCCCACCCAAGTGCAGTATCGATCGATCACTGTCACTTACAAAACTCTAAACGCATAACTGCAGCGTTCGCAGAGTCAGGCCTGATCCCTGCGATCGCTAACAGTTTTTTTGGTAGCATTTTGGTGAACTGGCAAGCACCAGCCCCAGGCAGCGTCAGGTTAGCGCCAGTACCGCTAACACCCACGCACGCACGCACCGTACACCTCCCTTAGTGGTATAGTATCTGATCGCATCAATATCTGATCCGATCAGATCTATACTAGCGTCACCAGCAGTTTAGGGTTCCCAAACACGCAGTGTTAGCGGGATCAGCCCAGATACCTGCTAGCACCTGCGTTTTGCCCCTCCGCCCGGCCCGGCCCAGCCCACCCAAGTGCAGTATCGATCGATCACTGTCACTTACAAAACTCTAAACGCATAACTGCAGCGTTCGCAGAGTCAGGCCTGATCCCTGCGATCGCTAACAGTTTTTTTGGTAGCGTTTTGGTGAACTGGCAAGCACCAGCGGCGTAGTACACCCCGGTCATAGTCAAACCAGCACTGCAGTAACACTTGGTGACGTGGCGAGTCCCATAAGTGCAGTTCAAGCTGATGAGGTGGCAAGCACAAGTAGTGTCCCGCTGCCACCAAAAAGACAAACACAGGCCCGTCGTGCCCATAATGCCCTTCCTGCTGCATTCGCCAATCCTAATTGGGAACCCACCACTTCTGCAGCGCCCGTACTTCCCCCATTCACATCCCCAACCAAATGCAGTCAGCTGCATGAGAGGCATTTTTATGTCCTCCCGAGTACCCCTACCCAGCGAACCCCCCAAAAAAGATGTTGTGTCTGCAGCAAGTGCAGATATAGGCGTGACACCCGCTATTATTGTCCCTCCTGTCCTGACAATCCTGGTCTTTGCATTGGTGAATGTTTTGAACGCTACCATTCACTAGTTGAGTATTAACGTAGGGTACAGCATTGCACAGACTAGGCACACTTTCACAGGGTCTCCCAAGATGCCATCGCATTTTGAGAGACCCGAACCTGGAACCGGTTACAGTTATAAAAGTTAGTTACAAAAAAAGTGTAAAAAAAAAAATATATATAAAATAACAAAAAATAGTTGTCGTTTTATTGTTCTCTCTCTCTCTATTCTCTCTCTCTATTGTTCTGCTCTTTTTTACTGCATTCTATTCTGCAATGTTTTATTGTTATTGTTATTGTTATTATGTTTTATCATGTTTGTTTTTCAGGTATGTAATTATTTATGCTTTACTGTTTACTGTGCTTTATTGTTAACCATTGTTAACCATTTTTTTGTCTTCAGGTACGCCATTCACGACTTTGAGTGGTTATACCAGAATGATGCCTGCAGGTTTAGGTATCATCTTGGTATCATTCTTTTCAGCCAGCGGTCGGCTTTCATGTAAAAGCAATCCTAGCGGCTAATTAGCCTCTAGACTGCTTTTACAAGCAGTGGGAGGGAATGCCCCCCCCCACCGTCTTCCGTGTTTTTCTCTGGCTCTCCTGTCTCAACAGGGAACCTGAGAATGCAGCCGGTGATTCAGCCAGCTGACCATAGAGCTGATCAGAGACCAGAGTGGCTCCAAACATCTCTATGGCCTAAAAAACCGGAAGCTACGAGCATTTCATGACTTAGATTTCGCCGGATGTAAATAGCGCCATTGGGAAATTGGGGAAGCATTTTATCACACCGATCTTGGTGTGGTCAGATGCTTTGAGGGCAGAGGAGAGATCTAGGGTCTAATAGACCCCAATTTTTTCAAAAAAGAGTACCTGTCACTACCTATTGCTATCATAGGGGATATTTACATTCCCCGAGGTAACAATAAAAATGATTAAAAAAAAAAAAATATGAAAGGAACAGTTTAAAAGTAAGATTAAAAAAGCAAAAAAAAAAAAAAGCAAAAAAAAAAAAAAAAAAAAGCACCCCTGTCGCCCCCTGCTCTCGTGCTAAGGCGAATGCAAGCGGCGGTCTGTCGTCAAACGTAAACAGAAATTGCACCATGCATGTGAGGTATCACCGTGAAGGCCAGATCGAGTGCAGTAATTTTTCCAGTAGACCTCCTCTGTAAATCTAAAGTGGTAACCTGTAAAGGCTTTTAAAGGCTTTTAAACATGTATTTATTTTGTTGCCACTGCACGTTTGTGCGCAATTTTAAAGCATGTCATGTTTGGTATCCATGTACTCGGCCTAAGATCATCTTTTTATTTCATCAAACATTTGGGCAATATAGTGTGTTTTAGTGCATTAAAATTTTAAAAAGTGTGTTTTTTCCCCAAAAAATGCGTTTGAAAAATCGCTGCGCAATTACTGTGTGAAAAAAAAAATGAAACACCCACCATTTTAATCTGTAGGGCATTTGCTTTAAAAAAATATATAATGTTTGGGGGTTCAAAGTAATTTTTTTGAAAAAAAATAATAACTTTTTCATGTAAACAATAAGTGTCAGAAAGGGCTTTGTCTTCAAGTGGTTAGAAGAGTGGGTGATGTGTGACATAAGCTTCTAAATGTTGTGCATAAAATGCCAGGACAGTTCAAAACCCCCCCCAAATGACCCCATTTTGGAAAGTAGACACCCCAAGCTATTTGCTGAGAGGCATGTAGAGTCCATGGTATATCTTATATTGCGACACAAGTTGCGGAAAAGAGACAAATTTTTTATTTATTTTTTTTTTTTGCACAAAGTTGTCACTAAATGATATATTGCTCAAACATGCCATGGAAATATGTGAAATTACACCCCAAAATACATTCTGCTGCTTCTCCTGAGTACGGGGATACCACATGTGTGAGACTTTTTGGAAAACTAGCCACGCACGGGACCCCGAAAACCAAGCACTGCCTTCAGGCTTTCTAAGGGCGTGAATTTTTGATTTCACTCTTCACTGCCTATCACAGTTTCGGAGGCCATGGAATGCCCAGGTGGCACAAAACCCCCCCCAAATGACCCCATTTTGGAAAGTAGACACCCCAAGCTATTTGCTGAGAGGTATAGTGAGTATTTTGCAGACCTCACTTTTTGTCACAAAGTTTTGAAAATTGAAAAAAGAAAAAAAAAATGTTTTTTCTTGTCTTTCTTCATTTTCAAAAACAAATGAGAGCTGCAAAATACTCACCATGCCTCTCAGCAAATAGCTTGGGGTGTCTACTTTCCAAAATGGGGTCATTTGGGGGGGTTTTGTGCCACCTGGGCATTCCATGGCCTCCGAAACTGTGATAGGCAGTAAAGAGTGAAATCAAAAATTTTCACCCTTAGAAATCCTGAAGGCAGTGATTGGTTTTCGGTGTCCCGTACGCAGCTAGGCTCCCAAAAAGTCCCACACATGTGGTATCCCCATACTCAGGAGAAGCAGCTAAATGTATTTTGGGGTGCAATTCCACATATGTCCATGGCCTGTGTGAGCAAAATATCATTTAGTGACAACTTTATGAAAAAAAAAAAAAAAAAAGTGTCACTTTCCCGCAACTTGTGTCAAAATATAAAATATTCCATGGACTCAATATGCCTCTCAGCAAATAGCTTGGGGTGTCTACTTTCCAAAATGGGGTCATTTTGGGGGGTTTTGTGCCACCTGGGCATTCCATGGCCTCCGAAACTGTGATAGGCAGTGAAGAGTGAAATCAAAAATTTACACCCTTATGCCGCGTACACACGGTCGGACTTTGCAGCTACAAAAGTCGGACAGCCTGTCCGACATACTTCCGGCGTACCTTCGGCGGACTTGGGGCAGACTTTCTTACGAACGGACTTGCCCACACACGACCACACAAAAGTACGCCAGCTTAGTACGCTGTGACGTACACCAAGTCCGACGAGACTATAAAACGGAAGTTCAATAGCCCGTACGACACCCTTTGGGCTCCTTCTGCTAATCTCGTGTTTATCTCGTGTTAGTAGAAGTTTGGTGAGAGACGATTCGCGCTTGTGAGACTCATATTTTTCAGTTCGTTTTAACTGTTGTTCAGTCTGTGCTTGTGAGGTTTGTATCTGCTTTTCAGTGCGTTTGGTCAGTTGGCATTGAGAAATCTTTGTTTTATTGGCCGCTCGTTCCTGATTTTCAGGTCGTTCTTCACAGGCCTTGCTGTTCTTCAGTGCGTTCTGTTTAGTGCGTTCTGACCAGCCGACCGTTTTGAAGCCATGTTACCTGTACGTACTCGTCGTAGAGCTCGTGCATTGTATGTGCTTGGTGCTGTAGTTTATTCTTCAGCCCAAGACCAGTCCATGAACAGGGCGAGGAGGAGTTCATGGACCAAGAATTGGTTGCTTCAGCGTGACCAGTTCTGTCACATGCCTTTGCTCCGTGAGATCCGTGAGAATAATCCTGAGGATTTCAGGAACTTTCTCCGGATGACGGACCCCGTTTTTGATCGTTTGGTGGCTTTGCTGACCCCCTATATCAGCAGGCAGGATACCTGCATGAGGCAAGCCATCACTCCGGAGCAGAGGCTGGTCGCTACCTTGCGGTATTTGGCCACAGGGAGAAGCCTGCAGGACCTTAAGTTCTCGACAGGCATCTCCCCCCAGGCTCTGGGGATCATTATCCCAGAGACCTGTTCTGCCATCATACAGGTCCTGCAGAAGGACTATATTAAGGTAAGCTATTTTTATTTTATTAGCATCACATGTTCTTTTATGTAATCTTTGATAATGTAATGTATTTCTTGCTTCAAACACTACTTCCCATCATTGCAATATAGTGTGAATGTCCCCTTTTTATCCTCACACATGCTGGGATTTTTTCCTGTTATTTTTTGTCATGCATGTATAGTTTCCTTCAATAACCTTCCCAGCATGAAGTGATGGGAACATATCCACCTAGTCTACTCATTTTGAATGTATTTTGTTGGAGTGTATTTAGTGTGCTTATAATTAGCAATTAGCTAGATTTCACAACCCCCCCCCCACCTGAACTCACTCCAAATAGTGTGCTGCTAATTAGCAATTAGCTAGATTTCACAACCCCCCCCCCCCCACCTGAACTCACTCCAAATAGTGTGCTGCTAATTAGCAATTAGCTAGATTTCACAACCCCCCCCCCCCCCACCTGAACTCACTCCAAATAGTGTGCTGCTAATTAGCAATTAGCTAGATTTCACAACCCCCCCACCCCCACCCTCGTTAAAATTTGCTTGAATGTTCTGTGGTGTTGATTTGTCTAAAGCAAATCTATGTTGCACTTTGCAAAATGCATGTGCACTCTACAAGTGCATTTGTTCCAGTGCTTTAGTAAATGAGCAGAAGCTCTGCTGATTTCCATCATCAAATCATATGCAAGCCTCAAAGTGTTTTCATTAATTGCCCTTGCATGTGATTGTGTACTCTTTGCAACATGAATGCCTTTTGACATTACCTCATTTACTGTAAGCTGGTTAGCAACTGCACCTGCAGAGTGCGACAACTGCAGTCTTGTAGCCTTTGTTATCCCTAAATTCCTGCGTGTTGTTAAAGTAATTTTTTTGGGGGATTTCACAACCCCCTAAAATGTAATCAATGTTCTATCAGAGGGGGTGAGCAATCTGATAAGTGTGCCTTTTTCCATATTAGTTATTCCAGAAGAATTAAATTATTGAATGTTATACTGATGCTGGGGAATAATGTTTTTAATTGTCTAATTTTCTTGCAATGTTAGCTTCCAAATTAATTGATTTTGGTTTTCTTGTTTGATTCCCCAGTTTCCTTCAACGCCACAGGAATGGCAGACTGTGGCATCCCATTTTGCCAGCCGTTGGGACTTTCCCAATTGTGGAGGGGCTATAGATGGGAAACATGTCCACATTGTGCCACCACCCCATTCGGGGTCATATTATTTTAATTATAAGGGGTTCCACAGTATTGTTTTAATGGCGGTGGTGTCGGCACACTATGATTTTTTATATGTGGACGTGGGGAAGAATGGCCGGATGTCGGATGGAGGAGTATTTGCCCAGACGGAGTTCTGCCAGCGTCTCCAGAGTGGTGGCCTGGGATTGCCACCTGATGAGGATAACGTGGAAGGACTCCCCTTTGTCTTCATTGCCGATGAAGCCTTCGCTCTGAGCAAGCACCTCATGAGGCCATTCCCCCAAAGAACCCTCACCCCGGAGAGGAGGGTTTTTAATTACCGGCTGGCCAGTTTTAGAAGAGTGGTTTGAGAATGCGTTTGGAATTCTGGCCAGCCGGTTCCGCCTGTTTCAAACAGCCATTAATTTGGCGGAATACAACTTAATTTTATAATTTTATCATGCTGCATTCTGCACAACTTTTTAAATAAGCATTCTGCCAATTATATAGGCACAGTTGGGCCTGAGGC